>WHYT01012939.1:83479-111464 GCA_009806455.1 Tetrax tetrax
TTAGGAGTCTAACATACCTGCTTATCTCTAAGCCTCTGGGACATGTCATGAGTGTGGTGCTCTACCAAAGAGATCTATCCAAAGTGCTGTAGTTTTGTTAGCACCATGCTTCTCTGAGACTAATATACACCCCTTCTGAAAAAGTTAGGAAATAATGAAGTGATATTTTAAGAGACCTATCAGTACCCATCTAGAGACAACTTTGTTACCTCTCTATTGAAATATAGTGGATGTGGGTATATAATTGTATTATGCCTAGAACATTGAGTTCATTTCTGGATATCATTTTACCAGAAAGCTGTTGACAAATTAGAGAGAAGAACAATGACATTAATTGAGGCTACAAAAATTGAGATAAAGTAATTATTTGTAGTTGTAAATGGTGTAATAATTATGAGAAATGTAAGGAAATTAAGATACACAATATTTAAATAGAATATTAGGAAGTGCTCTCTGACAGTGAGATGTATGAAGGTTCAGAGCAGTTTCCAAAAAGAGGTGGTGGGACTGTCATTGCCTGGAGCACTTGAAATTACACAGAAAAAGAAATGAAATCTTGGAAAGTGTCTGTGCCTGAACTGGCAGGAGAACTAAGTGATCTTTTCCTTCTTTTATTCTGTGAATAATAAAAATGGTACTTTTAAAAGACTTTAATATCCATGTAAAAAAATTTACCTTCCTTTTCCTGTATTTTGAGATCTTTTCTTTCTTTTTTTTTAATCAGTATGGAAATGTCACTGAATGCATTAAATGACACACTCTTTACCTCATTAAATTCCTGGATGCTTCTCCTTGTTAATATTATATCTGGCTTATAGTGACCATTAATTGATTTTTCTTTCTTTCACAATTTTCCTTTCACATACCTTGCCAATAGCTCTTGCAACGCAGAATATTTTCAATTTTGATGGTTGTTTAATCTTTTAACTAATGAAGATTGCTCTGAGAGTTTCATTATTCTAACAGTGTTGACGTAACTCGTCTGATGGACAATTATATCACAGGGATTTAATTGTTGTTTGTTCGGATTTAGACATAAACCTGTTTCTCTCTAAATCTTTTCAAAGTTTCTCGTTGTTCTCTTGGTTTAGTTTATGTTTCCCTGAGACCAAAATATAGTCTATGTAGACCTTTGTTTTCTCTAATTCATATATATATAAAAGGATTAATTTTTCTTGACTGTATTTTTGATGCTACTCAAAATTCAAATAGCCTGTAGACAGTATTTCGAATGAAGACTTGAAAAATCATAGAATCATAGAATGGTTAGGGTTGGAAGGGAACTTCAAAGGTCATCTAGTCCAACCCCCCTTCAAGGGGCAAGGACATCCCCGACTAGATCAGGTTGCTCAGAGCCTCATCCAACCTGGCCATGAATGTTTCCAGGGATGGGGCATCCACCACCTCTCTGGGCAACCTGTTCCAGTGTTCTACAACCCTCATTGTAAAAACTTTTTCCTAATATCTAATCTAAATTTACCTGTCTCTATTTTAAAACCATTACCCCTAGTCCTGTCACAACAGGCCCTACTGAACAGTCTCTCCCCATCTTTCTTGTAGGCCTCTTTGAGGTACTGGAAGACTGCTATCAGGTCTCCCCGGAGCCTCCTCTTCTCCAGGCTGAACAGCCCCAACTCTCTCAGCCTGACTTCATAGGAAAGGTGCTCCAGCCCTCTGATCATCTTCGTGGCCCTCCTCTGGACCCTCTCCAACTGGTCCATGTCCTTCTTATGTTGGGGGCTCCAGAACTGGACATAGTACTCCATAGTACTCTCACCACGGCAGAGTAGAGGGGCAGAATCACCTCCCTCAACCTGCTGGCCATGCCTCTTCTGATGCAGCCCAGGATGGCTGGCCTTCTGGGCTGTGGGCACACATTGCGGGCTCATGTTGAGCTTCTCGTCCACCAGCACACCCAAGTCCTTCTCCTCAGGGCTGCTCTCGATCCATTCTCCGCCCAGTCTGTATTTGTGCCTGGGATTGCCACAACCCAGGTGCAGGACTTTGCACTTGGCCTGGTTGAACTTCATGAGGTTGGCACAGGCCCACCTCTCCAGCCTGTTTAGGTCCCTCTGGATGGCATCCTTCCCTTCCAGCGTGTCAACGGCACCACACAGCTTGGTGTTTTCGGCGAACTTGCTGAGGGTGCACTCTATCCCACTGTCCATGTTGATGTTGAACAGGGCCGGGCCCAACACGGACCCCTGAGGGACGCCACTCGTGACAGGTCTCCACTTGGACATTGAGCCATTGACCACCACTCTCTGAGTGTGGCCATCCAGCCGACTCCTTATCCACCGAGTGGTCCGTCCATCGAACCCATGTCTTTCTAGTTTAGAGAGAAGGATGTCATGCAGGACAGTGTCAAAAGCTTTGCACAAGTCCAGGTAGATGATATCCATTGCTTGACCATTGTCAACCGATGCTGTCATTCCATCATAGAAGGCCACCAAATTGGTCAGGCATGATCTGCCCTTGGTGAAGCCCTGTTGGTTGTCACCAACCACCTCCTTGCTCTCCATGTGCCTTAGCATGGTTTCTAGGAGAATTTGCTCCATGACCTTGCCAGGCACAGAGGTGAGGCTGACTGGTCTGTAGTTGCCCAGATGTTCCTTGTTCACCTTTTTAAAAATAGGGGTTATATTCCCTCTCTTCCAGTCATCGGGGACCTCACGAGATCACCACGACTTCTCAAATACGATAGCCAATGGCTTGGCAACTTCGTCCGCCAGTTCCCTCAGGACACATGGATGCATCTCATCAGGTCCCATGGACTTGTGCACCTTCAGGTTCCTCAGATGTTCCCGAACCTGCTCTTCCAGTACAGTGGGCGGTTCTTCATCCTCCCACTCCCTGCTTGTGCCTTCCACAGCTTGGCTGGTGAGACAAGAGCCCTTGTTGGTGAAGACTGAGGCAAAAAGTCATTGAGTACCTCAGCCTTCTCCATGTCCCGGGTAACCAGGACACTGATTTCCTTTCGGAGGGGGCCTACATTCTCCTTGGACTTTATTTTGTCCCCTACATACCTATAGAAGCCTTTCTTCTTGTTTTTGACATCCCTGGCCAGATTCAATTCTGTCAGAGCTTTCTGAACACCTTGTGTCTTGTGAGTGATGTCATTCAGTGTAGTCCTTACTATTCCACTCTCCCTCTCAAATTCTAGCTCTTGCTACGGTTTGCCACAAAACATGCAAGTGCCTCCTATGGTTTTTTTGGAAATAAATTCTAAGCTCATTGTGTCTTTTAAACACAAATTCTCTGTTTTGAATCAGTTTGTTTTCTTTCATGTTTGCCATGGTGAGTTGCTCTTCACATAGTTCAGTCTTCATGGCAGCTCACGCTGGGCTTCTAAGAACTCGTTCCGAGCCTTCCATTGGCACCAGTCCTACATGCTTCTCTTTTATTGTACAAGAACCGTCTGATTTTCTGTAACTCCTTCATTCCTCCTTTGTGCTACTTCATCATCATCAAATAATGTTCTTCTGTAGTAATCTTTTTTTTTTTTAAAATACCACTGAATAAGAAAGCAAATCACCTTTATACTTCACTTTCACAGGGAATGCAGCACTTTCCAGACCATTAACACAGAAGTTCATTGTTAATTTCCTCTGCCTGATTTAACTGAAAACTACTAAAATATAAAGTTGCTTCAGAAGTAGCTTCTTTAAGAAATATCTTACTTGTTTTTGGCAATCTGTTCACTGCAAGTGCAGAATAAACCACAGTTAAACCTTTTTTTTCCAGTTGTTCTCCACACTTTATACAGTTCTGGTTTTATAAATTGTTTAATGCCAATAAGATTGCTGAGCTGGGTATTTTATCAGTTTTCTGCTCTTGTACTTTTTATACCTGACTTATTAAGAAATCACAGAGCACTAAGGACTAAGGCAGAGGTCTGCTTCGTCAGGGTCCTGAGTTATGCCTGACAGGTTCAAAGCCACGTGAGCCTCTGCTGATTGAAGCATCAAGTCCCACGTGCCTCCTCTGAGGATATCTTCACATGCCCATTCCTCATAGACAGGTCTGACAACTTTGCATCCAAAGGTTCTTCCTTGGTGAAGAAGACTTTTCTCCTCTCCTGCAGCTGCTCATAGTAAAATGCAACTGATCAATCCTTTCTTCCTCACCCTCTCCTTAACTCATGCCTTTGCAGGAGAGTTTTATCTAACCCGCCTTCCTTCCCTTTAGACTCTGTATTTTTTAACATATAGTTTGGAACAACATGTGCTATGGAAGAGAGGAGACAGTTTTTCTGGCATTACAGCCACATTGATAATGATGTAATGAATAGTTTTCGCCTCCTCAAACAAGCAAGTCATAGAAATGTATATGTTGCAACTTCAAACAGGTATCCAATGTGACAGAAGACCAATGAATCTGTTTTAAGGAATAAATATGATCACAAATTTGTCTGGTGGTGCTAGGGTCAATGAGAGAAAGAAGGCTTCTCAAGTTAAGATATTTATTAAGCAGATTCAGGAGTCATAGGAAAGGAGCAAGGTGGCAGTGGTTCACAAATACAACTGAATCTTATGGATGGGTAAACTGAGTGAAGCAAGTCCATCCTGTGGCTTAATGTCTGCTGTGCTTAGAATGAATCATAGAATCATAGAATGGTTAGGGTTGGATGACCTTCAAAGGTCATCTAGTCCAACCCCCTCCTCCCCCCTGCAAGAAGCAGGGACATCTCCAACTAGAACAGGTTGCTCAGAGCCCTGTCCAGCCTGGCCTTGAAAGTTTCCAGGGATGGGGCATCTACCAGCTCTCTGGGCAACCTGTTCCTGTGTTTCAGCAACACTTACTGTTGCAATTATCCAATTGAATCCAGTTGTTCCTATTTCATTTCCTCATTAACGCTCATATGTATCTCTTAGAAAGGAAATTTATACTAACACTTAAGCAGAATATAATTTGAGTTCTAACATAACAGTTCATATTTGATTTCTGCAAAGAATTGTGTGTTACCCAAAACCAACTTAACTCCATGCCTATTTATCCAAGGATGTATAAATCTGCCTTACCTGGGGACTTTTTATGTGCTGCATACAACATCCTTTATTGAATAAGGTAAACACGTGATACCTTAGTTGGCAGTATTCATTATGCCAGTTATCAGATACTCAAGATTAAGCAAAGAAAGGGGGTCAGAGTTCTTCTGACTATTTTTTTAAACGTCTTACACTAGATACAATCATTTCCTCTGACAAAATGGAGGTAGGTTCTAAAATCCTCTTAGACTTCTACAGTAGGCATTGTCAAGCAGCAAACCAGAAACAAATATTGTGGTACTTAAGCCACGTAACTTTTTGAACTGACCAGTTTAACTTGAAATTCATGCTATGACACAAAACAAGGTAAAATATCTGCACTGACTCTGGAGTACAAAGTACAGAGGAATTTATCTCATCAGTTTGGGCTCACACATGACATATCCAGTACTCTAACTAAATACTTTTTCAAGCTTCTTTGAATCACACAGAAATCTAGTGTTGGAGAAAGGGTTTTTAGCCTTCTGAGAGGCTGAGCATGAACTGAAATTATTATTATTTTTTTTTGCACTGACTGCAAAAAAAAGATTTTCTATGTATGCTACAAGGCATTTACATTGCAAGTAATCCAAAACCCATAAGGAATCAGTACAGGCAAAACTTCTGTCTTTTTCTGAAATTAATGATTCTGTTTTCAGGCGTTTGGATTCTGGAGGAAGTCTCATTTCAGAAGAATAATCCTGTAGGACCCAGGAAAACGATCTGAGAATTCTCAGGGTATAGCAGGGATAAGTGGAGAGTTATTTTTCAGTGAAAAGTTGAGAAAAGCACAGAGGGAAGGTTGAAAAGGGCAACAAGATCTGAAGCAGGCACCACTTATCCAATTCTGCAGTGCAGTAAATAGTATGCTGTCCCTTTTGTCTTTCCCATTCTTTGTTATGACATTGTACTTCCTAGAAGAACATCAAGTCTTTTTTTTTTTTTTTTAAGACATAGTAGCATTTTCAACAGGCAGCTACATGATTTTTATGTGAGCTAAGATATAGCACTGTTCTCAACCTGGAGAGGCAGATCTACTTGTCTCTACTTTTCCTTTTTTTTGAGGGTAAAGCTGGTATGAAGTGCATTTGACGTGATGCCTGAGAACTGTGAGCAGCAATGGTCACTTATAAAGAATGCAGTAAGAAATTTATATTACAAATGATACAACAAATGAACAAATATTGGAGAGAAGATCAGAACGAGTCCTGGAGCATTGTTTCCACAATTTTACTGATTATATATATCAACTATTAAATTCAGTATTACTTTTTTTTATATTAAGTGAGTAGACGAACTGTCCAATGATGAGTCAAAAAAACTTCAGCTTTTAAAAATTACTTTTCACTTTAAAAAAAAAAAGGCTTTTTTTTTTTTTTTTTGCTGCTATTGTGAGGACATCAGTCATGTTTCATCCTGAACTGGTTATTGCAAGAGTTTCAACAGGGGAAAATAAAGCCTACTGCCTCCATCTTTGGCACAGCACTTGAAGAAGTCAGTCAGGTACACAAGCAAGCATGCTCAAATATATTGTTTTCCAAGCTATCTATGGAAAAACAACAAAAAGAGGGCATTTGTACACAACTCTATAATAAATCGTGCTTGATTTACAACTAGATGATTCTAATCTTGTTTGTAAGTGCTTTACTATGCATCTGGACCTTGACATCTAGGTGTTTACTGAATAATTTGAATTTTCATCTCTCATAACCTTTACTGTAAAGAACTACACACACTAGCTCTTCATATTTTTAAAAATAAACTTTTCCAAGAGGAGAAATGCCTGGGATTTTGGAATCCAGAAGTCATTAACCTAGAAAAGAGTCCTTTAAAATATTTAGCATAGGAGCATGTTCTACCTTAACTGTGCTACTGATAAAAGAACTCTATCTCTAGAGATACAAAGCTGAAAAAAAAAAAATATTGTATATCAGAGAGATAAAAGATCACTGTGCTTAAAGTAATCATCAGACTATGACTTTTTAGAGCTTGAAATTGCATTTTTCTTCTAAAGTTTCCACTATTTCTTCATTTTTTTTCCCATATATTTTCATAAAATAAAACCAATTCCTTAGAAACAATTGAAAGTATCTAAAGAATATAGGAATATGAGTTTTCAAGAGAACCAAACTCTGCCTCAAAGGTTTGTTCATTTAAGGTTAAATTCTATAAACAATAAGTCCATTAAAGCAACAATATTTTCATCTTTGTAAAAGATAAAAAGAGAATGTTTTTAACATGCTGACTGTACAAAAAGACAAGCTGGCATTTTAAAGACCACAGAACAGTCTCCCAGGCATACAATTAGTCTGAATGGAAATGCTAGTTGCTATCCTGATGTAAATAAAAGATACAGTTAATTTGTTGTTCAAATTACTGGAAACATCCTTGCCAGGACGAGTCTCAATAATTCCAAGTTTGACTGGCAGGGCATTAATGACAAGCACTCAGGCATTTAAATCAAAGGATTGTTACTCTTTATTATATGCTTCCTGAGTGGAGCTTACTTCCACATTCCACTCCTAACCATAATGTGCTTATTTTTGGCCAACTTTGTATTGATAGAAGGTATTTATCATAATTGTATTTTCTTGACTTAAATGATTTATATAATAGCCTCTCGTAAGAAAAAGCAGAAAAAGAACTACTTCTTAAAGATAACAATTGTACTGCTAACTGTGTCAGTATTTATTAAAACATTAGCACACATTCTGTGACTTGAAATAATGATCAGTAGAACTTTGTTTTCATTGTGGAATCTGGTAGCAAACATTTCAAGCTATTAGGCAACTTAAGTCTCATGGGTTGCTGCTATTCCAGCAGAATTTGCTCAAAAAGATTTCTCTCTAAAACATCCTTTTCCATGGTATGCATTGTTTGCAAGGAAACACTCCCTGTGCCTGTTATCTTCTGAGTGGAACTTTTCAGGGCCACACAGCCCATTGCAAGATTTCATATGGGAGACAGTTGTCCCAGCAAGCACCTAGATGAACCCTATCAGTATTGGCTCTGTAAGGTCCACATGCCTAGGGGCTGGGCAGTCACAAAATCTGTGCATACGTCTCTTTGACCATCCGTGGCAAATCCTGAGGTTTTGGAATCTGAAACACCTTAAGATATAGCCTTGAATCATTTCCTCAAGTTTCATGCTAAATTCTATTTTGTTTTCAATGAGGATGAAAAATACATCCAGTGAAAAAAACAGTAAGGCACTCAATCTGAATTCACTGTAGAGGACAGAAGTAATATAAACCATTGTTACCTTGAGTAACACAGTGACTGACTGTTGCAAATTATATTGCAGAAATAGAAGATTCTTCACTGAAGACTGAAATAGGAATGACATTATATCATACTGATTGTTTTCTTAAAACAGACTGCATTGTAATGCTGTACTGTTTTTTTCTGAGAACGAGTTGCATTCTTTTTCTCTCTGTTTAGCTCAGCATCTTAGTAATATGAGCAAGAAGTGCAAAAGACTTTCTGAAGAAACTGCATTCCTGCTTCCTATCTATACTTGGTAGAAACATTTTTATTCCGTATTTCTCACAAACTCATTTCAAGCACATCAGTGAAGCGTTGCAGCAGCACTTGAGTTTACAACAAACCATTTACCTAGTAGGAGGGAACAAAATTCTCACCCAAGATTTGCAGCTCTTCTCAGAATATTGAACAAGATCTTAATACAAAGTCAAACTAGGCATGTTGTTAGCATTGATAGTGTATTAACAAGGTGAAGAATATATACATCCCTGCAACAAAGGTCGGGAAAAGCATCTAAAAACAGTATGCACACATTGGATTCTCCATCCAATTAACAACTTTGAAAAATGCTGAGACTGCTAAGGAGAAATAAAGGATTCTCAATGTTAGATAGAGCTACTTAAATAGCATGTTGGGAAGTGGTAAATTTCAGCCTTCCTCTTGTTTACAAATTATCTGTAAATAGATGCAAATTTTAGAGAGTTTATCTTGCTGAGTAGTTTAAGAGAACATTTTTTTTTTTTCCCTATAGAGTCTTTCAATCAAGAGTGGATTCATCTATCTATACATTAACTGAGCAAGATAAGAGTCTTTTTTTTTCGGCCTGTATCAGTAATGATTATTTCATTACTTCATAACTGAAGCAAGTAACGCTGGACATGTTTATCCTTCTTAAAAGAGGTCAAGAAAAATCAGCACCAAGTTATTAATATAACAGAAATTAGACCATGGACTCTTTTGCTTTGAAACAGTTCTATATCAGATCAGACCATTCCTGAAAATTTAGTAGACTGGGAAAATTGTCAGCATGTCTTCTGTCCTACTCACATTGCAGAGATTACCTGGAATTGAAGTCTACAGGTAGTTTCTGATAGGGGAAGAAGCTGATTATGAAGTAGAGTATGTCTGATATAACCCCTATTACTTCCCAAGGATGTACCACATCCTATTTCCTTGAACACAGGAGGCATTCAGCATTAAGGAATAGTTAACTTGCTTATAATATCAGAGCTCCCCTTCCTCAGCGCTACATTCAAAATGAATATTTACCACAAGTCTTTCTGTTACTGCTGGCATTATAAATCAGATTATTTGATCATATGCCATCCTAAACTCAGGTTTTTTATGTTAACCTAATATACCTTGGCCAGATTAAAAAAGTGTTGGGTATCTATAGCTTCTCTTGACTTCAGGAAGATTTGTGTCTGAAAAGTTTGGAAAACTAGGCTTCTAAACCTTCACAGGGGTGCAACACACCCATTTTTATTTTCTAAAATTCATTATCAGGTCCTGCCAAGTTAGTTCTTAGAAATATTAACTATTTTTCTGAATGCAACAAGATGACAATGTATTACAAATATTCACTCTTACAGACTGGGTCTGGATCACACATTCACTACATATACTATGCTCCTTAAATCTGTCCATGTATAATACAGTCTCCACTGTTTTTTGCTAATTTGATTACTCTTCTTTGAATATTTTCCATTTTTCAACACTCTCTTGGAAGTACAAACTTCCAAAGAAATGGCCATAGTGTTCTAAGCATGGTCACAACACATGGCTTTATTCCTACTCAGGATACTTCTTGATAGACATTAGTCTTTTTGATTTAGAATTTGTATACAACCAGCAATTCAGTAGCACCCTCGAGCCCATCGCATAATCAACAGTCTGAGCATGGAAACACCTTCTGTTTTCATTATCTGTTCATTCATGAACAACAGTATTATTGGTCAAATTAAGATGTAAATTATTTTCTTGGCTTTTGGGTAATAAGTATTTCATAATCATCATATGATACATATGTATTATATGTACTGAGTATCTTTCCCAAATGCATAACAGAAATATTTAATGACTATTCCTTTTCTTCTCCAGTGTTATTGAATAAACAACATTTTTATCTGGCTGCTGGGCAATATCATTGCTAGGATCCTTTATGATACGTATTTTGATTGAAAAAAAAAGCCTTTATTTTCGGTCTTAAATGTACTGATCATAGATTTTTCCATGTTGTATTTTCCTTCTCATGTTTCTTATGAATTTTCCATGATTCCTAACATCATGCGTGTATTCTTTGTTATTAGCTTAGCTATTAACTAATACATTCCCCTTTTCTTATCCTTTAGTTATTTTTTTAAATCAATGACACTAACTTTCTTGATTATATCAGTGTAATCTTTATACTAATATTGATTTTTTTTTCTTAAATTTTGTCTTAGACAAATTGTCAGTGCCATATTTTCACTAACATTCACAATTTTCTGCTTATAATTTTCTTCTTCCTCATTTGAACATAACTATTATAGGGTTTTGTGTAGTATGTATGTAGTTTATAGTATTGCATTCATTTAATCCTGTTTGCATACAACAGACATAATCAAATCATAATCATACTTTCCTCTGTGGAAGTGATAACCAGTTAGTAACTACATTTAGTTTGGCAAGCAACATCTATTTATGTTAATCTCATGAGGTTTCTAATGTATACCATCTATTAAATCTAATTTCTGTGTGTCATACAGCATTTTCCTCCCCTTCTACTCACACTTTGTTTCTATATGCACTAATATATACAGATGGGAGCCAGTCTTTTGGGTCTATGAGACCTAAATGTGGGAGTCAATAAATGATGACAACTACTAGTCTAACCAGAAGAGGCAAAAGATGGAGCATTGATCTGTATGGATTCAAAGCTAATGACATCTAACCTATCAATGTTTTAGAAACTCCCAAAAAAGGACAATTTTGGAGAAAGAAGCTTCATCTCTCTTTCTTATACTGCCTTTTGTAATAACATATAACCACTGATTTCAATATTTTAGTCATTAATCCTCCAAGTTTCTGTAGTTCTGATCAAGACAAAAGTATATTGACAAATGAGCAACTCTGAGTCTTCTTATTTA
Source organism: Tetrax tetrax (assembly GCA_009806455.1). Lineage (NCBI taxonomy): Eukaryota > Metazoa > Chordata > Aves > Otidiformes > Otididae > Tetrax > Tetrax tetrax. The sequence continues at coordinate 94,899 of WHYT01012939.1, forward strand.
CTATCTATTCCCAGCAGTGGCATATAAATAGTTAATAAGTATCATTCCCTATTCTCGCCTTAGTGCCTTGGCTAATTTTGTAATCAATATCTTTCATTTGAACTAATTGCTCAATTCTTATTCCTCTTTGTATCCATCCAGCCTGTGAGGTTAGTGCTCTGCAGATTACTGTCCCAATGCTTCCTTTTTTTTAATCACATAAAGACAACTCAAACAGTTGTCCTCTCCCCTCAACAAAGATTCCACAAGTTTCCAAATTACCACGTCACTTATTAATCAGTCATCCATTTCTACATTTTTTACTATGTTTTCTTCATTTGTTGGACAACTCTGACTAAGGGTTTTAGAGAAATATTGCACATCTACCTCAGAGTAATAGCATATGTATAAAATAAAATAAAAATATTATTCATACATGTTCCCCTTTGTAGAAGGTTAACTCATCTGATCTGGTTAAAGAAAATGAATTTCAGCAGAAGAAAAAAGAACAGATAATCAGTGTTTGTGTTGGTTAAGTTGGGAATAAACAGAATTTTTATTTCTTTTCTCCTAAAGTTGTTTCTTGGTCTAAATTTTGTTCTATTTATAAATACAGTGAGATTTGGAAGGGTTCTGTCTTTGTTTCAGGACATCATATACAGAAAGGTCACAGTTCAGAATTAGAAAAGTCAAAAAAGTAAGAGTAAGAGACAAGAAAAAGTCAAAGTGCTTGGAGGGATGCTTATTCTTTGCTCTATGAGTGATATCCTAGTGTACCTTTCACTACCTTATGGTTCTATCATCTTCATGTGTCATTTTCAAAGGTTTATCTTCTGGGAGGTCATATTTTCTGTGGTAAAGGAGTATGAACATGGCATTTGGGATAAACCAATTCTGTTTACAAAAAAAATGCAGTTTTGTTTACGAAGATATATTATTATCTTAGTCAAAGCCAGATGAGAAATTTAGGAATTTGAGCTTCTAGTTCTCATTTCCTATGAGCTGATATAATTAATGATTTCTGATGATATAAATAATCTATATGCTAAGCCCTGGAATGAACGGAGTGATCTATAAAACTAATTCCATCTCATCAGGTACTAATCTATTTCTCTTAATTTCAATGTGAAGGACTTTATGAAAACATATATATGGTCAGTTCACAGGTGGCTTGCTGTTTTAATTCATTCAGGAGCAATGTGCCAGACTATGTTCATTGTTTATTAATTTACTGCCTAACATCCTGACAGATTAGCAGGTTGTAGACTCCCAAATTGCCTTCCCTTCAAGGGTTAAACTATATAATGTAATTGTGGCTTATTCTAAAAAATCTGCTCTCCCTGAGGCCAGGCAGAGCACTGAGCTGCAGTCATTAATAAGCCATTTTGTGTTTGCCTCTGTGATCAAAGAATTCTTGTCCAGAGTGCAGTAGCTTGTTTCCTTTGCATTTCAGCTTCAAATTTAGTTTCCAGAGAGAAGAGAGAATAAATCCTGACAATAACAATGGTGAATCTTTAATGGCACTCATTAAAGTCAATGTTTGATTTTTCAACAGTGCTACATGAAATTCAATTTTTAGACCAAAAATGCATTTAAAAGCTTTGGGGCTTTTTGTAACAAACACCCCTTCACAAGTTATACTGATCCGCTATGTTGGACCGAAGACTACTTTATGTTATTTGTTCCATTAGTTCCTTTAATTTCTTTTATAATAGCTGTACCTTTACAGCAGTTAAAAAAAAAAAAACCTAATAGCAGCTTTGATCTTCAGATATCAGCTAGAGGATACTCCACACTTGGATTTTAAATAATGTACTGTAGAAAGCTACCATCCAATGATAAATCCTCAATTACTTTAAAAGCTACCCTTCACCATGCTTTTACATTTACAAGCCTTTCTCCTTTTTTGAAATTTCAACCTCCATAATACTGAGGTGCTTTAAGCAATTATTTATGATAGCATTACCTCATACTAATTTTCTACTCAGCGCATATACCGGAGTTGCATCTGCATTGTTAGAACAAGGAATATGATCCAGCTGATACATGTTCTCCCTCTTCTCTCACATAATCGATGAAAAACACTCCCCAGAGACAGCAGCGTCTTTTTCTCCTTGCATGGGATGCAGCGTTCTTTTAACTATTGTTCAGTAAATACATTAATTAAAACAAAAATTTAAGCAGAATCCTTCCTTTAGGACCGAAACTCTCAGAGATAAAGTCCCAGGTTTCATATGCTGTATGAGGCAATGTACTTTGCTATATGTAACTAATACTGATGCAATTTGATATGTGTATATTTGACTACGTATATGCATGCATCGCCTCATCTACACTTACTGTGTGCGTGACTGAACACAAAGTGCAACACACAATATTCTGTGTATAAGTAAATACATTTTTGCCTTTTAGATCAGAAATGATTGGCAAATACTCTTTTTTTTTAGATGAAATTTCAGTTTTGCTGGACAAAAGGCGATTGTTTTCCAAACAAATGAGAAGGAAGGCTCTCAAGCTGCAAATCCTGCCAGTTTCACCTGATCACACATTGCTGAAGGATGGAGGCACTGAAATGGGCACCTCCACGTGATGTAAGTGCAGTCACATGTTGTCCATAAAGTGCATGGGAAGCTGAATGAGATTCAGAATGGGAGCCTCAATAACCAGCTCAGCACCTGTAAAATGCAAAGGAGAGGACTCGATGTTGACTAAATCCCTGCTATTCCTTAGGATCAGGAGCCTCCTTCTGTCATTCAGTGTCTATGCCTACTTATAACCAGAGAAATAGCTTTTGGATTAGATGTGGAGTGATATTAAAGCCCTGGTATGGGAGACACAGGCTCAAATTCCTGTTCTGCTGGATGAGAAATGGGGATTGAGTATTGAAATAACCAAACTGCTGGATGGTTTCTCTCTCTCTCACTAAAAACCTTTCTGCCGTGTATTAATAATTCAATAGGCTTGAAACTGTCTTGCCACAGCCTTGCTGTATACAATGTCAGCTAAGCCAGTTCTTCATGTTTCCATCCCTCAAAACATTTAATTTCTAGCATACGGTGCTGCATTCAGTCTCCCCCATATGAGGTGACTGCTCAAACCCCTGGGGTATGGGACACACGCACAGGCAGCTTGTGCTGTGCTCAGAGTCCTACCTCCCTTCATATTTTAACTCAGCTACTGGTGTGCTAGCCTGCTTCTTATCCTCATTCCTGAGATCGGAGTACTTCTGAACCTGCCAGTCCTGCTGATCTCAGTTAAGCAATTAAATTAGAGGCATGTCATAGCTGAGAGATATGTTAAAAGGCATTTGCTGACACTGCTTATCAGATCCTGAAGTCTGCTTCCAAGAAATGAAAGACAGATGATCCCAGACAGCTCTGAAGTTGCCCTTCTCCACTCCATTGCTTAGGGAGAATTCAGGTTTGGCTGAAAGGTGAACCAGGTGAATGGTAACAGAACTGTTGCTCTTTTTTTTCACTTCTGTATTACAGTATTCCTAGTTTTCCTGAAAGAATATTTTTTTTTTCTATACTCAGGATTAAAAAACATAACAAGTAGTTAAGTAATAGTTGTAAGAAGAAAAAAAATTAATCCTCATTGTTCTACCAGTAACGAGTGTAAAGCTTTTTAAATCTGCTCCCCATGTCTTCAAAATGCTTTAAGAAAGTACCTCAAAGGGCTATAAGATAAATGTCAATGTAGTTAAGGTTAGAGACACAGGTAACTTGCGTATTATAATTGTAATTTACTGAACATCAGAGTTATCCTTGAAGATTGCCTGGAAGACAGAACGGGTGCAGACACAGTTGTCCATCCATTTTCTGTCCTAAAGCCAATGTCTATAAAGAAATGGCTTCACACTTTCAAATATGAAATGGACTGTAAAGCTTTATATCCTGAACTGCGGAATTGGGGAAATCAAACATCTTAGTCTTTCTTCATGGGAATATTATAAAATCCGTAAAGATCTCCAAAACTCAGACTCACAATAAATCTAATGAAACATATAACAAGCATAGAAGGCATCCAAGAAGTCCTCCCCTCAGGTCATTAAAATACTTTCTGCAAAGTGCTCCTCAAATCCTTGGACTGAAGAAAACAGAGATTTGTACAGTGAGATTTACAATGTGGTCTTGTGAGATTTGCAATTCCTTCATCAAACCCTGTGGAACTGACACAATGCTCAACAGACTTGCTTCCCCTGACACCTCCTTCAATTTCAACTAAACAGTAAATAAAATTACCAAAAGTAAATAAATACGATACATTTCCATGTCTCCTCAAGAAAATTATATTGCTTTATGTTTGGTATTTCTTCTATCCAAAGAACTAGATTTTACTCCTCTTCGCTGCCTCTGGAACACAGTGAATAATGGATGCCTAACACTAAAACAAAAATGGGAAGAAAAAAAAAATTGCTCTTGGCATTGTAATTGTTTACATTACAATAATATCTTGGGGCCAAGTTTGAATTCAAGGTCTCATTTTGCTGTTTTGATTAGATAGTAGAAAATAATCCTCACTTCAGAACAGTTATAATCTTGCTAAGGAATGACAAATGGAAGATAGCGGACAGACACGTGACTTGCTAGTGCTAAGTCTGGTAGGAAAACATTAGAGAGTTCCTGTCTAAGGGGCACGAGTATTTCAGTATTGTTACTCTATGAAGGTTAGTAGTAGAGAGAAGAAAACAAAAAGAAAGAAGTCAAGTCCAGACTAGTGATGTATGGTGTTGTAAATTGCAAGAATATTATCATATACACAGGTGATTTATTTTTTTCTAAATCCAACCAAATTGTACTGGCCTTACATGCAAAAGCAGGATAATACATTTGTAGGAATTGCTGCCCATTCAAATACCATGTCAGGCCAAAATAGTCAACTCAGTGTCTCTTGTCTCATCCCATCTTTCTGTTCTGCACACTTATTCCTCTATAATTTATGTTCACCTGGGATGATAACCAGATATGACCACATTTACTTCTTGTGATGAAAACATCTTTAGGGATCATTTGTATCTTTTGTAGAAATGTAGGATTTTTTTTTTCATGAGGTGATGGCAGTTCCTGAGAACCTAAATGTTATTAGATTTAACAGATGTGTCTCTTTATACATCTGCAAATCTCTAGTCAGCTGTTAGAAGTGAAGGAATTTTTGCTTTCAGTTTTATTTTGAAGAAAATATTGAGGCAATTACTGTTATTTCATTGTTATTTTGCTATTATTGAACAGTGTTAAATTCCTGGTTGATATTATCCTCTTTTTAAATGGTGCTTTAGTATTTTGTTACTGTTTCCCAACAAAACACAAAACTCTGGGTAGATGGGCCAAGTGGAAATACACTCAAACCAATACTTCAGTGATTACTGCTTAAATGTAAGAAACCATTGTCTACTGACAGCTATTAAAATCTGAAGCATCTCCTGCAAATGCAGATTTGATATGCACAATCACCAGTCTGGCCATGGTGTATTCTTACCGCAGGAAGTGAGAACAGTAGTCTATGACAGATAAATATTGCTTTTATTTTCAGGCAACATAAACAGAAGTACACATAAAGGAAAAATTATTTTATTCTACATTGAGAAAATATTAGATCCAGTGATTTCTAATCATATGCAGCTCCTCTTTTAGTCCCTGCTTAAAAGAAGTGGTTTAAAAATTTTCCCCATGAACTATAATCCAACAGAGTTCTTTTTTTTTTTTTTTATTAGGTTGAGATATTCCCTATCCCCTCCATTTTTTCCTCAATTTGTTCCTCAGACTTTTCAACTCCCTGCCACTTCAGTGAACAGCATTCTTAAGGCAACTCAAAACAGTTACACTTAACACAATCACAGATATTCTTTTCTCTGATGCTATTTGAAACTCTGCCTTCTAAAAAACCTATTTTTGATCTATACATTGACATGATAGAGTCCCTTAGAAGTAATAAGTGCATCATTTGAACTGCCACATTTCATCTATTTACGTTTTATAGTCTGTGTCTTCTTCAAGTACTAGAATTACTGATTTGGAAGTCTTGGTAACTGATGTAGCAGCTTGACACTAATTAATGTTAGTTTGTGGTTTTTGTATCATACCCCTCAAATGACATCGTATTTCAGCAGTGCTCCTATGAAGAATTCCACAGAGATTATGATGTTCCATTTTATCCTACATGTGCATCATCTCTTGGTCTTAGCTGCCCAATCCATTTTAGTTCTTGCATCTTTTTCAAAAATTAGGCACAGTCTTAATTATCTAGTTTGTCATAGGGCTCTAATTTACATTAACCAATAAAGTAGTCCTGGTGTCCAATTCTTAGCAAAAAATTTCATAGTAGATTTAAGACAAATGATTGTGCTCCTGGATGCTATGTGCTCCAGTTCTTAGTCTGATTTCTTACCACAGAGGATCTGGTTATTTTTAACCAGCACTAATACCTACTTCACTGGTTACTTTATTGGTTAACATGTACTACATGGTTAGAGACTTCTGGCAAAAGATGTGACAGGTCTTTACTCACCCGTTCATACACTGACTCTGAGAGTTCCCACTGCCTGCACCTTTGTCTGTTCACTGATTTGGGAGGAACTCTGCCTCCAGAAGACTCACTATTCTTTCTGCAGAGGACCTGACCACACATTTCTCTTCTGGGAGTGTTTTGAATTCTCTAATAATTCTCCAGATACACAACTAGCCACTGTCTTCAGTTTCATCTAGTGACTTCTATGCTCGGCTGGTAGTGATTACTCTAACACAATTACTTTGGCAACAGCTTCATGCTGTTTTCAAATTGTTTTATTCAAGTTCTTAATCATGGAAAGGTGGCTTAAAAGGGCAGCACTTCAATATAGGCTTAGGTAGATTTGCAAACTCTCTGAGTTTTTGTTTGCTTTTCAAAGATATATATATCATAAGTTAATTTTTATTTGGAGTAGAACTCTTCAAAGTTTTGTAATACAGTTTCATATTTAACCTCCTTGGCCCTGAGTTAACTGAAAACTGTTGAAACATCAAAGCTTCAAAGCCACCCATTGTTAGAAATACTCCCTGTCTTCCTTTTTGCTAGCACTTATTGCTAAATTGCCTTCCTTTTGTTACATTTTCAGCTGTTGTGAGGTTTTTAACTGCTTCATCCTTCAACGTCTTTGCTTAATTTGCTGCAGCACTGGCTCAATTAGCACTCAAAGCCAAGAGGTCTGCTTCTCAGAGTGTGCGAACTTTGGCTGGTGGATCTGCAGCCCAGGTCTCTGCCCAGCCACCAGATTCTGCTGCAGCTGCAGTCAGATACAGATTAGAAGAATACCTCTAGACAAAATCATTGTACTGGTAGGCAGTAGGTACTCAAAGGATGGATGCTTGTAAGTAAATGTTATATTTTCTACTGGAAGGACATTTAAGTACAGTGTTAATCCCAGGTGACTCCAGAGATCCCTTTGTTTTTTGAACTGAGGATCAAGTAACTAATCATACATAACAGAGAAACACTGTACATTTTTATCACTCAGAAAATATTGTCAAATTGAATGATTGTATACAATACACATGAGATAAATCAGGGGCTAATCATGGTATGCAAACTGAGTGGAGGAGAGAGATGTATCAAAAAAGAACAGGGAAAGATCAGAAGTAGGAAATCTAAGGTAGTTGTGTCCCTCTATTTTCTGGGAGAATTTGTGAATTTAAATTACAGTCTTAGCCTTTTCTGAAGGTTGATTTTTATGACAGTTCCAACGCAAAAAGTATTTCACCAGTTCAGACTTCCTATTGAAAGCCCAATTTCACACTCATTTTCACTGCAACCTATTCAATTTAAGAAGGTACTTTTGGAGTTCTTTATATTACTCTTGTTCTTTGCAATCAAATCCACTATTCCAGTTTTGCCAAAGCGAAAAATAGGGCAGCAGCCACAGTATGGGCGAACACAGGGAAGAAAACCCAAAACAAACTAAGTAAAAAAAAAAAATAAAGTGCTTTGAAATCCAAGGGAGGGAAATAAAAATGATTTGTACTAAAGGTTAAATGTAACTTAAACTATAGTGTTACAAGTTTTATAGGAATGATGTCTTTATATCTTCTTGCAATGCATCATCAATCCACAGCCAAATACCACTGACATTGTACATTTTTTTTTTTATCTCTACAGAACAATATTTAGATACTATTTACCTCTGAGGCAATCCTGGAAATTATAAATATATTTCTTTCTTGGGATCAAAAGAAAGCACATCAAAATAAATGATGAAGTCTACAAACTGGATTTGCTGCTGTTTTATGTAAACTGGGAGAAAATGTAAACTTGCTTGTTCTAATTCACGCTACCCAGAGTTTTGATGATAGCAATCTGAAAATATTACATTTGCAACATTATTTACCTAGCTGTAAGTAATTACCTGTTTCTTACCCAGCTGTATAAATGATCACAAATAATCGTTCTTCCTGGTGTGAGGAAGGACCATGATACTACAAGCTCAAAGCAACCCCATGCAAAACTGTGGAGCTAATTCTAGCTGGACTGGTCAAATGCAGCAGTTTAAAAATAACCTTACTGAAGCAAGAGTTTGTCTTTAGTTGCAAATTTTCAGCACTCACTTTTTATCCTGTACTAAAGGTATTTTATTCCTCCTTCTGGTAAACCAGAACACCAACGCTGTCTAGAAATTATGTTGATACAGAGTTATCACAAGCTTGCATACTATCCCTCTTTTATGAATCTCAAGACTTTGGCAAGAAAGACATCCATTAAGACACATCCTTCCTAGATGTTGGAGAAGACTATGTGTAGAAATCAGCGATCCAAAATGACTGCCAATATTTTTAAAGCTGAGTATGAGCAGATCAGTAATACTAACCACAATCAATTACAAAGTGAATCCAGGAGGATAGCAAAGAAAGTCAGGATATAACTGTAACATCTCTTGAATCTTCTTGTAAACAATACATCTTGTAGATTCAAAGGGGAATTTTATTACTAAATCTACTGTAAAATAATTATGATAATTTTATTTTTAAAAGATACGGCTTAATTTCCTCTATTCTATTATGTGCATTATTTTTCACAGTACCAGTAACACTGTTGTGGAAATGCTGTCATTGTGGATATATAATCTGCTTGAAAGGGAAGACCTAGACAATGGTCTCACATGGCTAATTTGTAGTACTTCTATCATTGTACTATTGTGTGTATAAGATGACTGTCAGTTCATTAGAATTTAAATCCGCTTATAAATATTTCATATTAATTTCTTTGTTAAAGAAACTTTAAGCCTTGTCTAGTCTGGTGATGTGTTTATTGTCTAAATTAAGCCCTAATATTTCACTTGCTCTAATGTTTTCTATGGCAATAGAATTTTACAAGGACTTAATAAGAATAGGCTAAGCTTGCTCTATTGTCATGAAAAAGTTTTTTTTCTTGTGCACTTTCCACTCTTATTCCAGTCCCTCTCACTGATTGTGAGATTTAATGGCTCATATGTTCTCTTAGACATAGTCATCCACTATACTACGGTGCTGTGACTATTTGATTATTCTGTTTCTTGACTTCATGCCCATGTCATCAATTCAGCTATTGGTTATTCTGTTTGTTAATGAGGGAAAAGTGCAAGGACCATTCAGTCAAATTAGAGAATATAGAAAAGGTCAAGGTACTATAGTACATTATTGTAATTCATGAAATATTGTACGTAAGACAATATATTTTCCATTCCCTGATACTTCATTTCATAACAAAATTATTACAAGAACATAACACAGCATAAAATTAATCCACGCTAAGAATAAAGCCTGCAATTAAAATGCTAAATGGCACAACTTGAATCCTTTCTTTTGACAATTACTGAAGTAAGAGTAAGGATTTAATCTTATACCACATGAAATCATAATTTTCTAGTTATCATTTGCCACAGGATACCACATACATTTTAAATCTACAGCAAGATAGAGGTGACAAAGTGCTGCCTAACCTCTCTCTCTGAAAAGTAACTCAGTGCAGATTGAAAAGCTGCTTAGTTTCATCTAATCCTAGAAACATGAAACATCAAACAGCATCATTTTTATCAAGGAGAAGACAGTAATAAAGAGTACAGGCAGAATTTCGTAGCCTCTGTTTTTACAATCACCCGCGATAAGCAACTTCAGGATAACTCGGTGGATAAGGAGTTGGCTGGATGGCCGCACTCAGAGAGTGGTGGTCAACAGATAAGTCCAAGCGGAGACTGGTCACGAGTGGTGTCCCTCAGGGGTCTGTGTTGGGCCCGGCCCTGTTCAACATCTTTGTCAGCGACATGGACAGTGGGATAGAGTGCACCCTCAGCAAGTTCACCGATGACACCAAGCTATGTGGTGCCGTCGACACGCTGGAAGGAAGGGATGCCATCCAGAGGGACCTGGACAGGCTGGAGAGGTGGGCCTGTGCCAACCTCATGAAGTTCAACCAGGCCAAGTGCAAGGTCCTGCACCTGGGTTGTAGCAATCCCAGGCATAAATATAGGCTGGGCAGAGAATGGATGGAGACCAGCCCTGAGGAGAAGGGCTTGGGAGTGATGGTGGACGAGAGGCTCAACATGAGCGGGCAATGCGCCCTTGCGGCCCAGAAGGCCAACCGCATTCTGGGCTGCATCAAGAGGAGTGTGGCCAGCAGGTTGAGGGAGGTGATTCTGCCTCTCTACTCTGCCATGGTGAGACCCCACCTGGAGTGCTGTGTCCAGTTCTGGAGCCCCCAACATAAGAAGGACATGGACCAGTTGGAGAGGGTCCAGAGGAGGGCCATGAAGATGATCAGAGGGCTGGAGCACCTCTCCTATGAGGCCAGGCTGAGAGAGCTGGGGCTGTTCAGCCTGGAGAAGAGGAAGCTCCGGGGAGACCTGATAGCGGTCTTCCAGTACCTCAAGGGGGCCTACAAGAAAGATGGAGAGACACTGTTCAGTAGGGCCTGTTGTGACAGGACTAAGGGTAGTGGTTTTAAAATAGAGACAGGTAGATTTAGATTAGATATTAGGAAAAAGTTTTTTACAATGAGGGGTTTTAGAATACTGGAACAGGTTGCCCAGAGAGGTGGTGGATGCCCCATCCCTGGAAACATTCAAGGCCAGGTTGGATGAAGCTCTGAGCAACTTGATCTAGTCAGCGATGTACCTACTCCTTGAAGGGGGGTTGGACTAGATGACCTTTGAAGGTCTCGTCCAACCCTAACCATTCTATGATTCTATGATTCTGTAACAGTCCTTGCCCAGAAACTCAGCAAATATTCACTGTAAAAACTTCTTTAAAATGGAAACGCTCTTACTGGAGCAGAAATGGAAGTTGCATCTCCAGTCTCATAGATGGTAGTCACAGGACAGGGGAATTCTGGTGCGTTTATCTGTTTTTACTTGATTAACCTTTTATTTAATGCTGTGCAAAATGGAAAAGCCTTGAAACAAAGTTTTAGAAATACTTTCCTTCTATCTCAGTCACGGTGTGATTGTTGAGGTACTTCTGTAAAGTGCCACATATTGTCTTTCGTGCAGAGGAGAAATTAATTCCAACTCTTACCTCTCAACAATGACTATTTTAACCACTACAGTTTCACATAAAAATAAAAGGTAGGGCTAGGTTTTAAATGAAACAATGATATCTTTTTTTCAGTCCTCGTTCTCCCATTCCTGGGTAGTTTCTTTTTGTCAGAAAGTATTTAGGCATGTAATTCAATAGTCTTCACGTCAATGAAGAGAAGAACATCAATCCAGAAGAAACATGAAGTTTAAAATATATTTTCTAATTTCCTAATGGATAGCATAAGTTACCAGTAGTTTACTTCTAATTGCAAAACTTGTGAGACATTTTGTGACTTTATCTTTATCTTTAATATAGCTTGGTATACCTTTAAAATTATATCTGAGCGTGGAATTTCTTATTGGCATTTTTTTTCTATAGTTTTGCTCTTTAAGTTAATCCTGCATGTCTACCTACTTATTTTTCCTATTATCCAGAGCTGTTATTATTTCTATTCATACAAATACATTGTTTCTCAGTAGGGTCATAGGAATTTGCGTATTTCTGAAGCCTGTAATTTCACATCTATTCTCTTTCACTAAATGGACGTATGTGATGAATTATTGAGTTATTGGACTGTGTCTCTTTCAGTTTTGGTTGTTTTTTTTTTTCTTTTCTATTAATTACATTCCATTCATTAATATTACAAATTGTAAAGTTTTCAATTTTGTTATTCTTTCCTTCAGTATTCTGGAAAATCGGTTTAGTCTTAAACAATGAAAATTAGAACCTAGTAGCAGGTAAAAAGTGAGAAGTTTAAAGTCAAATGACAGGCCCCAGTCTGCATCTAACCTATGCAGATAATAATTCCGTATTATGAATCAAGCTGCTTTTAACCAGCTAAGGGCTTGTTTTACACTCAGTGCCCATTGTCACTGTACAATAGGATTGCTAAAGTGACCCATTAGTCTCTCTGAAATTCTATTTTACATGCAAACAGTAATCACTTTGGGGCTTTTAGCAGCTTTTTACCTGTTTCAGTGGTTGTCTTTTGTCAGTAATTTGGGAAAGTGGGTATGTTTGGGTACCAAAAAAAAAAAAAATGCAATTGTCATTTATTTCAGATTAATTTATTGGAAAAATATTTAGGAACACACTGTTCAATTTATATTTAAGGTTACATACTGAGAAGGAAAGAAGATCATGTACTTCAACTTGTTGAAGGACTGACATTGTTGTAGAGGTCTGGCATATATGCTACTTGAGCAATAACTACACCTGAAAAATATCACCTTTTATAGCCAAATCCACTAATGCAAACTTGGAAATCTGAAGGACATAATCAGATAAACTTTGGAAATTGTTAATGCACATGTATTTCCATTGACATTTTTGGCTGTAATCTTTTCAGTAGAGAATTTAATCATGTTGAACTACCAAAGATGAAAAAAGGTTATGAACATCTTTACACAGAAAACAGATATAAATATAAGAAAATATCATTATTTCAATACTGGGAGACATTTGACTGATGACTTTCAATATTTCTAGCAACCTTTCACTTCTGCCTTCTCTGACCTCATAGTATCCTCTCAACCTGTCTTTGTGATGTTTTGCTGAGTTCGAAATAACTTGGTTTTTGTCTTTTTTTTTTTTTTTAAAGGAAATTAATTACGAATCCTAACATGATGACCTAAATGCTCCAGAAGGGAGGTATGATACATATGCATAAAATAAAGTATTATTCAAATATATTAATCAAAGGGCTGTAGAAGACTGTGTCTCCAATAAACCAGTGACATTTTAGAGCTAAAAATGCTGCTCCTCTTACCTTTCTTGTTGTGGAAGAAAAGGTTGATGATTCTCTGGAGATACTGTGGTAGCTCAAGACATGTTAATGACTCATCTGTAAATATCTATTCCCCTGAAGCTAGCAAGGAAAACTCCACAGAATGTGCTTGATAATATAAATCTCATCTTGAAGTGATGTACATCTTGTAATTGCTACTTGAAGGGTGAAGGCCAGATTTCCTGGCAGGTGTGAATTGGCATATCTCTGCTGAAATCACAGAACTGCTGTGTTACATCAGTTTGAGAGTCTGGACCTATTCCCTGAGCTATTTTTGTCATGCCCCAAAAATCAATTCCTTGAAGGCTAAGACAATGAAGAAAGGAAATAACTGTCTACTATTGGAATATTGGCTACTGCATAGCTCTTGTCCAGTCTAAGACATTTGGGTTTTACTCTGTCATAAATGATAAAACGTAATAAATCTATACAATGTGAAAAATGTAGAAAATAAAATAAGAGAAAAATGCAAAATAATACATGACTTCTTGAAATTAGAAGCTAGAAAAGCTTCTAACAGCTTTCATTTCATCCAATCAGAGTTACACTACTCCAGGATAAGACTCTAGTGTCACAGTCATTTACATGAGGCATCTTCAGTTGGAAGACTTGCCCAAGTTTATTTGGTTTATTTTGGAAATGACCTGTTTTCTAGCAGATAAAAAGTAATTTTTCTTCTGAGAACTGTTGATGTTAAGAACAGATTACTTGGTGAATCAGTCAGAACAAAGGACTGAAAATATGGGGGCATAAACTATGCATGAGATTTTCAGCCTCACAGAGGATGTATTTGCCCAGATCCTTACAAGCTTTTTTGAGGAAGTCAGTAACTCCAGCCTTAGCCAGAAACCTGATGTATGTCCAGCTGCTTTAAGGAGTACATCTACCTGGCACAATGCAGAAATTCTGGTCTAGGTTGGAAAAAGCAGTTTGGTTCTGCATTGGGTGTAAATGACAAGATGTTGGCAGTGGAAGGCCTGCAGGAGTGGGTTCTACGAGAAGGGGCCACAGGCTGCCCTGTGCCAGACACATCTGGTTCCAGGCAGCTCCAACAGACCCACAGAAGGACACAGATGAGACCATCAGCCAAGCTGGTAGGGTGTCTGTGAAAACATATTTAAGAATGGGCAGAAAAAGCCAGATAGATGGAGGTGGAAAAAAATAGTGAGAAACAACAGAGGGAACACCAACGTCGGAGAAGGAGAAGGAGAAGGAGAAGGAGAAGGAGAAGGAGAAGGAGGAGGACGAGGACGAGGACGAGGACGAGTAGGAGGAGGAGGAGAGGCACTCCAGCTGCTGCTGCAGTTTTGCGGAGGACTCCATGCTGGAGTAGATAGGTGTTTCCTTAAGGAACTGCAGCCCATGGAGAGCCTGTGCTGGAGCAGGGAAAAAGTGTGAGGTGGAAAGATCTGCAGAAACCGTAGCCCCCTCTGCCCTCCATCCCCTCTGCACCACTTGGGAGAATCGGGAGTAAGGATATGAAGTTGGGCATGCGAAAGTGGAAAGGAAAGGTGTTGTTTCAATGTGTATCTTTGTTTTTCACTATCCAAATCTATTTTAAATGGCAATAAATTAAACTAATTTTCCCCAAAATGAGTCTGTTTTGCCTGTGACAATAATTTATAAGTATGTGTCCCTGTCTTTATCTGGACAGATGCGTTTTCTTATCCTATTTTACCCCCTTATCCCACCAAAGAGAGGGAGTGAATGAGCTGCTGGATGGGCATTTGGCTTTTAGCCAAGGTGAACCCACCACAGGTTTTTAGAAACAGACTAGTTGTCTGTATTCAGTACTTTGGCCTGAATTATGATATATTTGTCTGTGTTGAATTCTATGGTCCTATACAAATTTTGCTTCCAGTATCTGTTGCAGGGTTTTTTGGGGTATACCTGCAAGGCATTGCCATAGGCATAACTTAAGTTCCAGTTTCCTCACAGGTATCTTTGAGTTGCATGGACTTATTCTTAAAATCCTTTGAGATCTGCATATAAAAACGAGTATATCTGAGCTGAGTTATTAAAATTTTTGCTGTGTGAGCATAGATCATAATAGAAGATGTCAGAAACTGACATGATGTTTGGGAGTTTAATGGGGTATATTTTCTTCTTGATAGGCACATATATTTTCCATTAATGCTAATGGGAGTTATGTGTGTGCAAGAAGAGAATGTACCACTTTGCATGTAAATTTCACATTTTATTTTACAGAGGATATGTATTCCTATTATCACCAGGATCTTAGTGCTGGCACGAAAATTTGTTCCAGCTTGGTTGGTTATAATCAAACATTAAAATGATCTAGCTGGGCCTAATTGTATTTTACCTTCCTACCACTTTTGTAATGAAAGTACTTTAATCCAAAGCATTTTCTATGTCATGTGGATGAATAAATAGCCTTTTCCTTGAAGTTAAGTTGTTTTTAAACTCAAGATAATAAAACTCTTTATTTCCATTTCCATCAGAGTTACAAGTACAGTTAAAAGGCTTACACAATTAGATTTGAAACATTCTTCGGGAAGACAGACTGATAAAAGATTATATTCTTGACTTTTGAAGGTGTCTTCTAAAGCTAATAGAAAATACCAGCTTTTATGAATCTCCTATTCAATCTAGAAAGTGTGGGTTGTTTGGTTTTTTTTTTTTTTGCCATACAGTGATTTTCAAGAACAAGGTATGATGCAAGTCTGTGGCTGTAAATTTTAACTAGCCCAAAGTTTTGTGTAAAGTCTTGTGATGCAACTTAGGGTAACATTGACTGTGGCTCACAGGTTGCATTAGAATTAGTGATTTCTTATTTCTTCTCCTTTCATGATTTTCCTCTTATTTGTGTGAAATACCTTTTTTTTTTTCTTATTAACCTGTCCAGTCATACCAGAAGCAGCTTCCTTTTCCCTAGCACATTCAGAAGATGACCTCCACATTCAGAAGAATTCGAATTCAGGAGACTTGACTGATTCAGGTACTACTTATATTTTCACTGAAAATAAAAAAAAAAAAAATGGTGCACATACTTGGAAATGGAAAAATCTTCAAAATGAAAAATTTTTTTTTTTCAAAATTTCCTACAAATAAAACTGGAAAATATAATCTGAATATAGCTGCAGTTCTTTGCCTTACTGAAAGCATGAGTCTAAGAAAATGGGGTTATATCTAGTGTCAGGAATCCCAGGATATCAGATTCATGGCAAGGAGCTGGCTTGAGTCAGGACTTTCACTGATATCAGGCTCAGTTTTCATAGTAGAAAGCCTTTGAGAGATGTATAAACAAAAAAAAAAAAAAAA
>WHYT01012941.1:0-20028 GCA_009806455.1 Tetrax tetrax
GGGGCTCTGAGCAACCTGATCTAGTCAGGGAGGTCCCTGCTTCTTGCAGGGGGGTTGGACTAGATGACCTTTGAAGGTCCCTTCCAACTCTAACCATTCTATGATTCTATGATTCTATGATTTGCCCTTGGTGAAGCCATGTTGGCTGTCATCAATCACCTCCTTGTATTCCATGTGCCTTAGCATGGTTTCCAGGAGAATTTGCTCCATGACCTTGCCAGACACAGAGGTGAGACTGAGTTATAACTACTTATATCATTTCAGACAGGATTGCCTTGTGAGATGAGATTCAGAGGAGGGTATATTTTTCAGAAGTGTACTCAGAAAAATTTATATCAGGAAGAAAAAGTACTTTTTATTACAGTATTTGTTTGTCTTGTCACCCTAGGCCAATCTCTGATTTTCTCTGTATCTGAAGTGAATGGACTGCTATTACCTGGATCACTGTCACCTTTAGACATCCTGCCCTAATGTCCTGGTTTCAGCAGGGATGGAGTTAATTTTCCATTCAATAGCAAGTGTGTTTTGGATTTCGTATGTGAAGAATGTTGATAAACACACTGATAATATGAGCTGTTTCTAAAGAGACGAAGGAAATTGTTCAACTTTCCACATCTCGCTAATGTGCAGGTACAGGAAGCTGGGAGTGACACAGGCAGAATAATTGACTCAAACTATCCAAAGAGAATATTCTGTTCCATAAATGTGCTTAATGTGTAAGTGGGGGTTGCCTCAGGTTAGGGCGGATCACATTCTCTACTTCACTGGCTCCATCTCACTCCTTTGCTTGCTACTCAGTTTTGTTTCCATGATCACAGCTTGGGATGGGCTGTATAGGTCATTGGGACACGGGGTGGTGAGAAATTGTGTATTGTTCATTTCGTATATTTTAATATCCTTATATTCTGTAATTATTGTAATTTTCCTTTGTTATTCTAGGAAGCTGTCTTCATCTCAATCCCTAAGTTTTCGTTTCTTTCCCATTTCTCTCCCCCATCCTGCTGGGGAGGAGGAGGGTGAGCGAGAAACTGTGTGGTGACTAGGCTAAACCACAACACCTAAACATGTTTGATGTAAAGTCACTGAGAGGTCATCTGTGCTTCTTTGTTCCTATTCTGTGAAAACCTAAACCATTAAAGCAGAGTACATATAATCCTTTTTTTTTTTCAGGGAAGCATCTCCCATGACAATTATCTCTGCTTGCTTTGTTTTCCCAGCACTTGCCAGAATCAACTAATAAGTTAGAGCTGGACAGATGTAGGTAGTGGTTTCTGGCAAGCTTCACCCCATGACGGTAGAACAGTGCTTCTTAGAATATGAAGCTGTCTACAAAGTTGATGCCTCTTTTGCTGTAGATGTGGAACAAAATGGCACAAATGAGATAACCTTGGTGGTAAAGAAGGGATGGTCTTATGTTTGAAACAAATGGATTATGCCTGAAGAACTGGTTTCTTTCTGTCTTTGATGACATTCCTTTGAGGCTACTAAATCCAAGGCAACTTATTTTTGTATTACATGCAACTTGTTTTCTGGGTTTCTCACATTTGGTCTGAGCGGCTTTTTTCCAAATTCCCAAGTGCACATACTCATGACTGACACAAGAGAGTTCTGCCCCGAACACTTGCAGTTTGCAGACTATTAAACGGTCCTGAAAGACTGATATCTAATGTGAGTGGACAATTTTTGCTTCTAACCATTCTGTCTTCAGTTCCCTGCCTGCAAACAAGCAAAATGACTAGTGGTCTTTCAGTACCTCATGAAAGAAAATCTACTACTATTTCAGCAGTGTTCAGATATTATAGTGATGAGTACCATAGGAAAAACCAGGAGATTTAATAACTCTCTCTTCAGAGTGAGTTTTAAGTGTGTGCAGTAAATAAGACATGGACCAGACTTTGAATGATGAGTAAAAAACCAAAATTTTGAATAGTTGTTCATTAAGCACTGTCCATTTTGTGCTCTGAATAAATCAGAGGATCTCTCTAACAAAGTAGTAGATGATAATGTAATTAAAGAGACCAGAATTTTACTGTACTTGATACTACTACTCTTTTAACAAGAGGTTTATGGAGGGTTGTTTTCTTTAGTTTTGAGGTATGAAAACTTGTGATTAACACCTATGAAAGTAATGAAGAGAGAAAAAAGTTGGAACTGCATAAAACAATATGTAGTAGGGAAGATAAATTGGGAATTTTTGCTCTGTCTTACACTCTATATAGATAGGAGCAATCAACGACATTTAAATGCAGCAAGTTATGTATTAAAAAAAAAAAAACTATGAACAATGAATACCATTAAACACCTGAAATTAGCAGTTAAAATCCTCACTAATTGAATTATTGTAGTACTTTTCACATATAGGCTGCAGATCAAGTGTTCAGGGGAAAAAAAAAGATAAATGCTATTTTATTCTTGAGGCAGATGTATGTTTGACAACAGGAAAGTAAACATAATGTTTAATTAAGAGTATAAATTATAGTGCATTGTAGAAAATAGAAATGCAATAAATTTGCTTACTTGCATCCATCGTCTTTTATTTCAAAGCTCAAATGTCTAGGATTTGCTTCCTTAGCTGCTTCAAATGGTGGTGGATGCCCCATCCCTGGAAACGTTCAAGGCCAGGTTGGCCAGGGCTCTGAGCAACCTGATCTAGTCGGGGATGTGCCTGCTCCTTGCAGGGGGGGTTGGACTAGATGATCTTTGAAGGTCCCTTCCAACCCAAACCATTCTATGATTCTATGATTCTATGATTCTATGAAATGCAGGTGCCATAACTGAAGAAGGTGTGGTTCAATTGCCAAGCAAGAGGTTTTAGGAAAGGAGACTGGAAAGGAGAAAGAAGCAATACAAGTTATTAATGAAGAATACTAATGAATAAATGCTCTGCTATAAGGAGAGAAGACAGAATATGACTTTCCAGCTGTCATTCTAAGTGAGCTTGGACTCCGCATTAATCAGCACTCACTGCTTTTCAAGCTGCCTTGGAAGGGTGAGGAAAATGAATAGTGAAATAGGATATGTTGGGTCCCCATTACTTGGTATCTATCTGCAGTTGCAGATAGATGGTATCTATCTAAGTTGCAGGTAGCATCAAAAGAGGCTTTGAATTGCAGAGTGGCAGAAGATCATTTTGTCTGCTTCAGCTTGTTGACATTTGTGGCACCATGGCTCTGCCATGGGAAGAGGAAGTCTCTGCAGGCTGCTACTGCCAAAATCCATTCTCCTTTAATACTTCCACTTTTGCTGCGGCTGGGGACTAGTTACAGAAGCACCCTAGAACAGTTGATGAGTGTTCGAGCCTGTTGTGAGTGCCATAAACCTTTAAAACCCATCTACTGTGTAAAAGCCTAATTTCCCTAGCCCATTGGTTTTATTTTTGTTTTTTATGTTTATGTTTTTCCACAAAGCACTGTGTACTTCTCCCCCAGAAAGCAAGTAGAAATTAAAAGACAAAATACTTCTTGAAAGTAGTTGAGTTCATAAAGTCTGCACCAAACATTCAAAGTTAAGTCAGAAATACTAGCACACTCTCCACTCATAACACACACTGGTTTATTTTTCGATTGTGCTCATTTAAAATGTCAATCGTGAAGACTCTGCTATTCACTTGAATAACTGTTCCCCTTTAGGTTTGCTTCCAACACCCAAAAAGTAGTCAAGTTAGGAGAAAATGATAGCTTGCAGCTTATAACTTGGTGCTCAGATTTCAAGAAACTCGACATATTAATTTAGCCACATGCCTGCTGTGATGTTAGAGCTGTTCTCAATCATTCTCAAACAAAAATGGTCCGTAACACATCATGAGACAGTGGCGTGAGCAGGACATCTAGGTACTAGCTCGCCTTCCACATTAAGCTTCTGGAAGGCTACAATATGTACTCTAAATGGAAACAAAAGATAACGGTAGATTTTAATTCATCAAAATTTGTTTCAGATTGAGAGAACTCTAATTACCTGTCACTGTCACATTTTTTTATAACTCTTATCACAGATTTTCAAACCAGTTTATGTACAGACTTTCCTAAGATATATTTGCTCATCTGGTATGACCATGACCATAGCTGACATGTTTTTGCCTATGATATCTTCAGCATTTATTTCAGAAGAATACATTTTAAATGTATGTTCAAGGATATGGATCACAACACTATATTGTGACAGTTTTCCTGAGAAAGGTTAATAGCTTTCTCATTTGGCAGAACCAGTTTATCTGCTGGAAACACACGGCTGCATTTGACCACCTTTCACTGTTCTTGTGCTAGTTGTACTCATTAGTTATCTTGAAGAAATCTGTTAAATTATTGCATGTTTTCAACAACTTTAACTAGACTTTTACAGTATAATTGATGATAATAGTTTTAAATCTATTACAAGCACCATAAGGTCATTTTATACTCTGAATAAATCTATTGTGATTGAGGTTTGCTTTGTATTTCCAATAAATGTACTTATCTCCCTAGATGAGTAATTAAAATATTTTTATAACAATCCAATGAGACCAGGAAACAATTCAGTATATAAAGTCTATCATGATTGCATTATTGTTATATCATATCCCAAGTCTGGTAAGATAGCACAATTATCAAAGCCATCTGTAGTGTTACTTATCTTCTGTTCCAGTAGGATAGCAGACTTTCTCTGAAGCTCTGCTCCCAAGCAGACAATGCAGGCTGTTCCATCTTTCAGAAGGGTGCAACAGACCCTTTTAATATAAAGTCCTAGATCCTTTCCCTCTCTTTATACTCTTCGTTTTCAAGGACATTTGATATATCCAAATTGATATAAGGTTTCTTAAGCAGCAAGAGAGACAAAACTCAAAACTTATACAGTTCCTGATAAGAAAAATCTGATCCAATGTTTTCATAACAGAAGACACTGCAAGCCTTGACAGGCAAGCCTTGACAGTAACAGTCACATTTTAAATGTGAAACAATGAGCAGGTAGCCACTGGTTTACTGTGCAAAAAAAAAATTTAAATATCAGTAGACAGGGATAAATTGCACAAATGCCTTGGTTCTAATTAAGCCTTTGATTTTTGAAGTGATTTTCTGTTAATACACAGGAAAAGGCCTCCAAGGCTACATCTATCCTACTAAATTAAACATGCTCAATATTGTTTTCTGGCACTGGGACAAGCTGGCATGGAGTAGTAGCCCTCACACATATTGCTGCACTCTCTCACCCTCTGGAACAGGATGATGACATTTGATCTCCTTATGGTGAATGGTCCTGCTCAGTGCTCACTCGTGATCCTACCTGGAATTGCTTTGGAGACAGCCTGGGCCAAGAACATGCCAGAGATCATTTTAATGAATCATTTAACAACATAAGTGGGAGTATAAGATCATAACAATTGAATAGTGAAAGCAGCTCTGTTCTAGTGCCCAGGAACATTCCCCAGCATCACTTTGCTTACATCACTAGCATCACTTTTGCTGAGAAACTTTCTATTTGTTGGCTGACCACCCTGCTGTCTATACTAGGTATGTGTTTCCTCTATCACTTCATAATAAAAGTCTAAAAAAGGGAAGGTATTTATTCAAAGTACTGAAAACTTGAGGGGAATTGTATTCCCTTAAAGTCAAAAGAACTGTCACATCCTTCTTCTACAAGGGGGAAGTGACAATATACGAAGCCACATCAATTGTCTGGTTTGCTTGCAGACATTGAGATATGACTTGAATATGTCAAATGTATTACCAAAAAAAAAAAAAAAAAAAAAAAAAAAAGAAATAAAAAGAGAGAGAGGAGAAAGAAGTACTTTTGCAACACTATCTTACCAAACTGCCAACACCATTCTTATTGTTTAAAAAAGTAATCCACCAGGATTTTTTGCTAATGAATCTACTTACAGATAAATACATCAATTTTATTCCTGTGTTACCACTATGTGATCCCATTACATACTTAGCTAGTTAAATTTCTTTTCTCCCAAAATAAAATCCAATTGATTTTTGTTTTATAATCCCACTAATTTTTCTAAGTCAGAGATGAGATCCTTAGTTTGGGAACCTGTCTATTGAGGTCAACTTTTGTAGCCTTGGTGAAGTAGATTACATTTTCTTGCTTATTTGCATTTTTTGCCACTGATACACAGTTAAAGATAGTATTAAGATTTAATATTAGCTATCATTCTATGTTGTTACTATATATGCTGTTACATATGTCCTGAAAATTGTGTTAAGACCTATTGTACAATACCATTTACCATTATAATACCGTGAGAGCTCGCTTACAACAGTACAGATCTTCACTGGGCAATATGCATACTGAAAAGAAATCTAGGTAGAAGTAAATGCTTTTTGTATCATGGGAGCCTTTCCTCCACAATTCAGGGAACATTTCTTTCTCTTTGGCTGAGAAGTAGCAAGTTTAATGCATTCTTGAAATGTTGGTGGTTTCCAAATCTACAAATAAACTTTCTGAGGATCTAAACCCTTCTTTCAAATGATCATTTATACTAGATAGAAACTTATCTTGGCTCTTGGGGGAGATACTGATACATGTTAAACAATCTTTTAAGACCTTTTCCTACAGCTAGTATCCTTGTTTGACTCTCACTGGCCTCTAAGTGAGAGTCTCAAAGCTATTAAATTTTGAAGATCAAAGGTACAATTAAAGTAATTCTTCACGTATAATTTTGAATTTTAGCTCTGGATCTAGAGTCTACAATGACAATTTATACAGATTCCTCAGGACATGCAGAGAGCTATTGATTTCTTCAGGACTCATCAATGCATTGTTGCTGCTATGACTCATCTAGAGCTGCTCTGAAGTAATTTGATTATGCTGTAGGCTGACCCAGCAGTTTCTATACAAATATTTTGACCTAAGTATCTCTTACTTGGAATTGTCTGAGGTGGATCAAGCAAAAAATAGGAGATGACTCACGATAGCCCACAAAAGGGTCATTAAGAGATAATTCAAGAAGTATTAGATTTGATGCCTCTGGCCTCTGTTGACTTATAGAATTGGTTTGGTTTGAGTGGGGATAAAAGCCTGCCAACGTAAACAAAACAATGAAGATATCCTTCTGTTATTCAAAAGGATGTCATCTAAGGATGACTTGATATCTAGACTGGAAAGAGTCTGCCGAGATACATACAGAAAGATAGTAGCGTATGTGGATTAGGTAGGTCTTCTCATGACCTACAGCACCATTGACATTTGGAAAGGCATGAAATAAGAAGACAGGCATATAAATAATTTGTTACCCTATAACCCCTACTTTTTATAAACCATTTTGTTAACATCAGAATAAAAGCATCCTGGTTTAAGAATGGTATTGGATTACCTCTGCAGACACAGGATCATAAGGGAAGAAATGTTAATGTTACAAAACACAGTGGAATATAGTCTTACACAAAATAAATAATAAGAGATTCTTCCAGTCCAAGAAAGGGATCCTAATTCTGACATTAGTGCATTCCACAAAACAAGGAAGAAACTACATACAAAAATTACCACATAGTTAAGAAATTTGTTTTGAATGATCCACAGAAATAATAGGATCCATATTTGTAGTTCATCTGCTTTTTCTCTCCCTAATATTCTCATTGAAACATAAGAGAATATTACTCATTATTATGTTTTCTCTGCTAATTTCAAAGACTCAATCTTCCCATAAAATTAAAAGACACAATCCTCCAACCCCTTTTCCGCATCCTTTTTGAAGGTAGTTGCCAGTTACCTCCAACTTACGTGTAAGTCAATGGAATATTTTACCCTTCCTATTCACTGCTTTTGGTGAGGAACCTATTTGCCTTTAGATCTGCTAATATCTAGAAAACTGTTATCTTCCCACAGAGAGAGTAAACAGCTCCCCAACTAATGCTAACCTTTTTTGTTCCCTCATAGTCTCTTTTTTCTATGTACTTTATAAGCATTTTCCTGCTTAATTTATCTTCTACTCTAATTTAAGGTACAAGGCAAGGAGAGAGCTGAGCTACCTCAGAAGAGAAAAAGCCATGCAGAAAAGTTATACAGAGTGATGAGGGAAAAGCTATGGGAATATTTATTGCATAACTTACACCAAGCCTTTTCTTGTCATTATCTAGCCATACCTCCAGCATCACATTTGCAGAAACACTGTGAACATCAGCGTATTTTCTGCTTTGGGCCATTCATGAAAAGGATAACCTCAGGAGGTGTTGTGGTTTTGCTTAGTGAGGGGGGCCTAAGGTGGTAGCTTCTGTAGGAAACTGCTAGAAGCCGCTCCCCTTTGTTCAGTGGACTCGACTGGGCCTAGGGCGGACCCACTGCTGGCCAAGGCCGAGCCGACTGGGAGCAGAATGTCCCGTGATAGCGCCTCTGCGATAACGTATTTAAGAAGGGGAAAACAGAAAAAAAAAAGAGAAGAGAAGATGTGACGAAGCTGAGCAAGGGCAGAGGCCCAGACGGGGAGGCGCAGGCCTCCGGGGCCTTGCAGGCCTCACCCTCTGGCCTCTCGCCAGGCGGCCGACTGGGCCCAACTCAGCCCAGTCTGGCTGCAAGAGGTGGAGACGAGATGAGATGGGATGAATAACGTGAAGAGATCCTGAGAGGCTTCTGCCAGCCCGTTGTGAAGAATGAACTTTTCTTGTGAGAGAAACAGCTGCAAACACCAAGGTCAGTGGAGAAGGAAGGGGAGGAGTAATGCGGCTCCTGGCCAAGATTCCCCTGCAGCCTGTGGTGATGACCATGGTGGAGCAGGTTGTCCCCCTGCAGCCCATGGAGGTCCACGGAGGAGCAGAGATCCACTTGGAGCTTGGAGGCCGTGAAGGATCCCGCACCGGGGGAGGTGGATGCCTGTATGCGGCTGTGGCCCGTGGAGGGCCCGCTGGGACAGCCATTCTGGAGAGACTGCACTCCGTGGAAGAGATAACCCACGCCAGAGCAGTTTAATGAAGGACTGTGGCGTATGGGTGGGACCCCACACTGGAGCAGGGGAGGGATGTGAGGAGTTCTTCCCCCAACTGTGAAGCAGCAGCATGAAACAACGCATAATGGACTGACCGCGACCCCCATTCTCTCTTCCCCCCTGTGCCGCTCGGGGGGGGAAGGTAGATAATGTTAAGCTCGGAAAGTGGGAGGGGTGGAGGAGGTTTTCTTGTTTCTCTGTCTCATTATCCTGCTAGTGGTAATAATAAATGAATAGTTTTCCCCAAGTTGAGTCTGTTTTTGCCCATGACGGTAAGGATTTCTCCCTGTCCTTATCTCGAACCTCGAGTCGTTTTTCTTAAATTCTCTCTCTTCTTAAATTATCTCTCCCTATTCCCTCGGAGGGTGGGGGAAGTGAGAGAGAGACTGTGTAGTCTGGTCCGGATCGGGGCTGAACTATGACAGGAGGAAAACATATAAAAGCCCCTTCTTTTCAGAAATAAAAGAAAAGGTATTGACATATGGCACATCTGCTTAAAATAGATCAAAGAACCATCACAAAAGATACCTGGTAGCAGGTTGTAGGGAGCTACAAAGTGGGTACATAACCTGTTGACCACCAATTTGACACAGAAACATCCACAGAATTTACTCTGGAAACTTCTTATTCATCCTTTTCCTGCCCTCAGAATAGCAAATAAGGAATTCAGAAGGACTTGCTTTAGAAACCTTTTAATTTCCTAACTTTCATTAAATACATTTCAGATAGTCAACTTATTGATCTTCCCAAATTTTACTCCATTCAAGTTTATTAAAATGGTTACCAGTTTAGTGAACTGACTGCCTTAACCACACAATTTCTGCCATAGGTAATGGAAGGACAACTAGAAAAAAAACATTTGGGATTATAATGTGGTAATCAGTGGTGACTTGCTGAGAAGGACTGAATAATAAAAGGAGACATGAAAGAAACTGAGTTCTTCAAAAGGCTCATAGTTTGCATGCATTTTATTTTGACTAAGCTGCCAGATAACACTGTACTTTCTTGTTCTGATTTAATTGTGAACATATAGATTTCAATTTATAATTACCAATATTCCAATATTACTGATATAATTACTGACATATTGAAGTTATATCAAACTTCAAAGGTCCAACTGAGACCTGAATTTGGCAAAACTGTGGGGTGTTTTATTTAAAATCACATTTCTGTTTGTATTCTTATAAAAGCTTGTAACACAAGTCAGCTTATAACATTATTTTAAAATAGATGTTCATTTTATGACAGTGTAACTCAGCAGAATGACCCAAAATCTTCCACTTCTGCATAAAGATACTTCTTTTTATGCTTAGTAAGGAAATTGCATTAGTGACTGTATTCATAATACATATCAATATTCATGCTCTGAAAACTTCAAACAGATACTGATTTTTTTCCTCAATTTTTTAAAAGGGAAAGAGATTGACAGAAAAACTGTTCTCCTCTTTTCCCAGATCATTAAGGGTCCAAACCTCTGAGCTTGCTGAAATTTCTTTATGAACAGATGCATGAACAAATTTGTACAGGGCAGAAGATGATTAATTTTATTCATAGGGAATCTTTTATTAATGATGAAAACACCATCAGCATTTTGTATTTTTAATACAAAATTCGATTACTTTTTAAGCAGAGATGATTTTATGTCTTTCTTTGAATGTATCATTCTGACTAACGTAACTTTGATATGATAAACTTGCTTGAAGCAATATATGTCCTTTCCCTTAAGTAGGCATGATCACTGTTCTTCAATAGATCTCAAACTGTTTTAAGCTGGTATGCTCCTTTTTGAGATGAGAAAATTAAGCCATAAGGCAGGTAAATGACTTGCCAATAGCAAACAAGTTAAAAGATTTATCCCGCTGTATTTAGCTTTGGTGTGCCAGCACCTTGAGTACTGTGTGCAGTTCTGGACCATACAATTGAAGAAGGATGTGAAGGTCCTCAATGCATCCAGAGAAGGGGGCAACAAAGCTGGTGAAAGGACTGGAAGGAATGTCCTATGAGGAGCAGCTAAGGACTTTGAGTTTGTCTAGTTTGGAGAAAAGGAGGCTGAGGAGCAACCTCATTGCTCTCTACAGCTTCCTGAGGAGGCAAAGAGGTGAGGGAGGTGCTGAGCTATTCTCCCTGGTACCCAGTGATAGGACACATGGGAATGGTTCAAAGCTGCATCAGGAGAGGTTCAGACTTGACATTAGGAAACATTTATTTACCGAGAGCGTGGCTGAACACTGGAACAGGCTTCCTAGAGAGGTGGTTGGTGCACCAAGCCTGTCAGTGTTTAAGAGGCATTTGGACAACGGCCTTAACAACATGCTTTAACTTTTGGTCAGCTCTGAATTGGTCAGGCAGTAGGACTAGATGATAGTTGCACATCTCTTCCAACTGAACTGTTCTGTTCGGTTCCATTCTGTTCTATTCTGTTCTATTCTGGGACAGATTCTTGTTTTCTTAAGCTCACAATTGCAATTCTAACTAGATAGCTAACCCTCATGAGAAGGAAAGGTTGGTTGTTTTTTTTTTCCAGAAAACATCTACTTCTCATTTCTGGTATTTGTCAGCTTTAATTTAATCCTACAGAGAAAAAAGAATAAAAATAATATAAGGTACTCTTGGTAAAGCAAAGGAGCCTGTAATAAACTACAGAATGCTTCCAAGTAGTGTCTTCTGTTCTTTCTTTACACCTCATACTGCTGCAAGTGTAAAGCAGCAGTTCTCAACTGTAAGCTTGGCACTGCAGGGAGACTTAAATCTCCTGTAGGGGAGAATACAAATAAGACAAGTGAAAACAGGAAAGAAATATTTTCACTCACCCTCCTGAACCCCCAACCCCCGCTCTGAATTTCTGACATTTAGGACTTGCAAAAAATAGAAGCCGCTGATGGCACATGGTACACTATATTTCCGTGCTTCAACTTAAAATGGATTAAGATCTGATAGCTAACAAGCATAAAAAGGTTTATATACATGTGTTTAGAATGTTAGGAAACATTTCAGGCTGTGGTCAATAGTAAAGTAGTGACATATATAAAAAATAATTCCAGAATATATCTACATTTTAGTGAATTATTATCAAACAATTAGGGGTAAGGATATAAAAATTACTTTCAGAGGTAAGAGAGAAGCTCACTACATTCTTTGAGTCTGTCTGGGCATTTGGGGGAGATTCCCACACCCAGTGTGGTGGTGGTAGCAGGTAAGTTTCAGAAGCAATAACAATTTTAGAGAAATATGCAGATGTGAAATCAAGGAGATATCACCAGGATAAGATGGCAATCACCAAAGGAACTCAATTGTAAAACTAAAGGACTGTGGGAAGGTGGATAACATTACAAACTGCTACTGAGACAAATGGCTGACAGCCAACATGGTTTCACCAAGGGCAGATCGTGCCTGACCAATTTGGTGGCCTTCTGTGACGGGGTGACAGCATCGGTGGACAAGGAACGAGCAACAGATATCATCTCCCTGGACTTGTGCAAAGCTTTCGACACTGTCCCACGCAACATCCTTCTATCTACATTAGAGAGGCATGGGTTTGATGGATGGACCACTCGGTGGATAAGGAGCTGGCTGAATGGCCGCACTCAGAGAGTGGTGGTCAACGGCTCAATGTCAAAGTGGAGACCAGTCACCAGTGGTGTCTCTCAGGGGTCCGTGTTGGGCCCAGCCCTGTTCAACATCTCTGTCGGCAACATGCACAGTAGGATAGAGTGCACCCTCAGCAAGTTCGCCGATGACACCAAGCTGTGTGATGCCGTCGACACGCTGGAAGGGAGGGATGCCATCCAGAGGGACTTGGACAGGCTGGAGAAGTGGGCCTGTGCAAACCTCATGAAGTTCAACCAGGCCAAGTGCAAGGTCCTGCACGTGGGTCATGGCAATCCCAGGCACAAATACAGGCCGGGAGGAGAATGGATGGAGAGCAGCCCTGAGGAGAAGGTCTTGGGAGTGCTGGTGGACAAGAAGCTCAACATGAGCCGGCAATGCACCCTTGCAGCCCAGAAGGCCAACCGCATCCTGGACTGCATCGAAAGAGGCCTGGCCAGCAGGTCGAGGGAGGTGATTGTCCCCCTCTACTCTGCCCTGGTGAGACCCCACCTGGAGTACTGTGTCCAGTTCTGGAGCCCCCAACATAAGAAGGACATGGACCAGTTGGAGAGGGTCCAGGGGAGGGCCACGAAGATGATCAAAGGGCTGGAGCACCTCTCCTAAGAGGACAGGCTGAGAGAGTTGGGCTTGTTCAGCCTGGAGAAGAGGAGGCTCCGGGGAGACCTCATAGCAGTCTTCCAGTACCTCAAGGGGGCCTACAGAAAAGATGGGGAGAGACTGTTCAGTAGGGCCTGTTGTGACAGGACAAGGGGTAATAGTTTTAAAATAGACGGAGGTAGGTTTAGATTGGATATTAGGAAAAAATGCTTTACAATGCAAGTTATAGAACACTGGAACAGGTTGCCCAGAGAGGTGGTGGATGCCCCATCCCTGGAAACATTCAAGGCCAGGCTGGATGAGGCTCTGAGCAAGCTGATCTAGTCGGGGATGTCCCTGCTCCTTGCAGGGGCGTTGGAGTATATGACCTTTGCAGGTCCCTTCCAACTCTAAACATTCTATGATTCTATGAAATACCAGCACTTAGCTCATCTCTAGTTTTCCATGTCCACATCTACAAAAAAGGTCTCTGGAGAGGAGCTGCAGACCACTGAGCCTCAATCACTGGTAAGGCAGATTGTCTATAATAAAGAATGACATTACTAAGTACATACATAAAATAGTAAGCTGAGGAAGAGTCAAAATCTTCTGAGAATGGAAATGTTGCCTCACTGACCTTCTGGACTTCTATGAGAGTATCACTTAGCCCATGGATAAAGGACAGATCATGGAAATTGTATAACTAGGTTTTAAAAAAGACTTTGATGGTGTTCCACATCCAGGTCTATTAAAGAAACTGAGCTGTCACCAGGTTGGAGAAAGGATGTTGTAAAGATAGGAAGCGAAGGCTAGAAATTAATAAGTATTTTCCCAACTGGAGAATAGTCAGCAGTGACCAGTCTTATTCAACTTTTCAGGACATGGAGAAGAGCCTATGCAGTGCATCTACAAGTTTTTAAGTCATCTTAACCACGTGCAAGTAGTCAAATTCCATGCTGCTGACAAAGCACTGAAGAAAGTCTCCCTAAATAATGTTTTCACTAAAAGGTAGTGTTGTAGTTCAGCCCCAATCAGAACCAGACTACACAGTCTCTCTCTCGCTCCCTCCACCCTCTGAGAGAAGAGGGGGAGATGATATAAGGAAAAACCGCTCCAGGTTTGAGATAAGGATGGGGGGAAATCCTTAAAATTACCATCACGGGCAAAACAGACTCGACTTGGGGAAAACTACTCATTTATTTCTAAACTTCCCAGGCTTAACATTTATCTCTACTACCTTCCCCTCCCAAGTGGCACAGGGGGGAAAAGGGAATGGGGGTCGCGGTCAGTTCATCACACGTTGTTTCATGCCGCTGCTTCATCGTCGGGGGAGGAACTCCTCTCATTCCTCCCCTGCTCCTTTGTGAGGTCCCTCCCATGGGCCACAGCCCTTCGTGAAACTGCTCCGGTGTGGGTCATCTCTTCCACAGAGTGCAGTCCCTCTAGAACAGCTGCCCCAGCGGGCCCTCCACGGGCCACAGCCGCCTTCAGGCATCCACCTGCTCCGGCGTGGGCTCCTCCACAGGCTGCAGGTGAATCTCTGCCCCTCCATGGACCTCCATGGGCTGCAGGGGGACAACCTACTCCACCATGGTCATCACCACGGGCTGCAGGGGAATCTTGGCCAGGAGCCACACTACTCTTCCCCCTCCTTCTTTGCTGACCTTGGCGTCTGCAGCCATTCCTCACAACAGGCTGGGAGAAGCCTCTCAGGATCCTTTTTACATCTTATTCACATCTCATCTCCTCTCCACTTCTTGCAGCCAGGCCAGGCCAAGTCAGGCCCAGTCGGCTGCCTGGCGAGAGGCCAGAGCGTGAGGCCTGCAAGGCCCACAAGGCTCACGCCTCCCCATCTCTGCCCCCACTCATCTGCTTTACATCTTCTCTCTTTTTTTTTTCTGTTTTTCCCCTTCTTAAATACGTTATCGCAGAGGCGTTATCACGGGACATTCTGCTACCAATTGGGTTGGCCTTGGCCAGCAGCGGGTCCACCCTAGGCCTGGCCAAGTCCACTGAACAAAGGGGAGCGACTTCTAGCAGTTTCCCACAGAAGCTACCACCTTAGGCCCCGCCTTACTAAACAAAACCAGAACAGCCTCATAGTAAACAGATTAATTTGGCTAAATGTAAATCAGATACATTGTGGTGGTTGTATTGTAAAATGATAGATGGTTGTTAAAAGCAGTGTTATACCCCTGCCATTTGGCCACTAAGAGGTATTACAGCTAAGCCCATGAGCAGATGTATAAGATGTCTATTGAGTCCCTTGGTACAAGCTAGTGCTATCAGCTTTTCAGAGTAAGACTATCCTGTTCAAGTGTTCTTCACAAAAAGGCCTGTGTCAGTCTGATCCATTCTCATCTCAGTGATGGAGACTTCCGGTCTTCCCTTCCATTACTTTAAGAGAAAAAAACACTGGCTTCTAAAACTGTGCCAAAGATGAGAGACAATTTTAGTGTAATAGCTTAGTTCAGGAGAGCATCTACTCCAAACTCCCATGCCCCCAGATGAAAGAATGTTAGAGCATTATGGTGATTTTTTTTTTATTATTTTTTCCAATCCTAAAGTTGTCTTTATAATTCTCAGCTTTACAATAGATAGTACCTACCCTTGCTTATAGGAACATTGACAGTCTTCCATCCATTCCTGCATGTGAGGGATAGCAAAGAAAGAGGATATTTTTATAAATTTTTTCTTTTAAATACTAAAATTTAATAATGTCATTTCTATATCTATAACTCAAATAAAATATACTGTATTTTATTATATACTAATGTTTTAATTAGTATAACTTCATGTATCATACTGCTATTGTTATTCTCATACATTTTACCCCTCATACATCTGTCCACTCCCACTTCCAAAAAACCATTTTTTTATGGGATAGCTTCTGAATTTTTAGTATTTCCATTCACTTTTGTGAAAGTATGTTATATTCAGCTTAGACTGGTTTAGTTACACACTGTTATATTCTTGTATGCGACAATGACTACAGGGGGGAATTAGTTTATCTAAGATTCATGCTAATGGAAGAACTTCTTAGGCTAAAATGCAGTTGCCGCTTCCAGGATGGAATGTGGTTGGCAAGCTTGCTACAGTAGTTCCCTAGGCAACACACCCTGCCTCCCTTAGCATATGCTAAGACAAACAGAATAGAGGGTGGAGTGGCATGGAGACACTGCAGCCAAGCTGCTACACTCCCTGCAAGGACGGGAACTTCATGGTACCTGGTGGCTGATGAGCTGATATGGTAGCTGATAAAATGCATTGCAACTGTTAAATAAGAATGTCAGTTGCTGAGCCAGGAACTGTGGAGCAATCATATCCTTTAGATTAACTTTGCTCATTATAATCTCATTATAATGGTAAAACACACCTCCAACCCAAAAGCTACCCACCTCCAAAGTGAGTCCACCCTCCACTGGGCATGTGTGCTGTATTTTTTTTACTATACCTTTAAGAGAAGAAGTGAGACAATTTTACACCAATTAGCAATAAAAAATGTATGGCTAGAGTCACTCAAACTCCACCTTAATGTAGGAAACAGTATAGAAGTAAACGGACCAGGGGAGAAAATGAAGGAAAACTCCATCGTAACTTTCGGGATGAATCCCCTCAGATACACTTATTAGGTAAGAACGTTATCCTAGGTATGCTAAAATAACTAACCTAAGCTAGCTGTTATTAGTAATTAGGGTTTGGTTGTATATCACTTCAAACTCGTTCTTGCAGTCGTGTATTATCACCGGCAATCTTTGAACCTTATCCTGTCACAGATCTGTATTTCATATAATAAAATTCACTTTGTGCAAATTCACAGGACCTTGAATAATTGGAATAAGAGGGTTTGACTCGGTGGCTCTGTCAACGAGGACCCCTGAATAGGTTATTCAAATTGCTCTCCGATACATTGGGGGTTCAGATAGACTGGTCAAGCATAAGGGTCTAGTCTTTCTTGGGATATTGACAGACTGGACAAACATAAAGAGTTCATTGGCAACTCTCCCCTCTTAACATGACAATTTTGAATAGCATCTGAAAAACAAGGAGAGATAAGGTGTCTTTTAGTAAGAACAGATGAAATGATTGCTGCTTTCTGTAAAATTAGAAATCAAATTTCTTGGTTTTTACTTTAAATAAAATTTTTAAAAAGCTCAATGGAACTGTATATTTTTTTATGAGTTCTGA
Organism: Tetrax tetrax; assembly: GCA_009806455.1. Classification (NCBI taxonomy): domain Eukaryota; kingdom Metazoa; phylum Chordata; class Aves; order Otidiformes; family Otididae; genus Tetrax; species Tetrax tetrax. The sequence goes on from WHYT01012941.1 coordinate 17,273, forward strand.
TTCTTTTTTGTATATGTTAAGATAATAAATATGTTTTTTTTTCCTCAGGGCTACAGATGTATGTATGTATGTATGTATTTATTTATTTATGTCGAATTGACCCTGCAAAGTATTGACATTTATGTCCACTTTACTGAGTACTGTGACGGAAGTATTGTTGTGAAACTCTGTGTGACAACCTGGGAACAAATGAAGCCACAAAATTATTGTTATTCACCTTGTTTCTACTGCTTATTTTGTTTCAGTTATTAAATTTTATGTGAACATGTGATCAGAAAATTGTATCTGAGATGTAAAAGAAAATCTAAGATTATCTATTCCAAAAGCTGGGTGTTTTCACATGTTTTGTTGAATTCCAGTAGTGCAATGGCCACATGGAGCTCTCAAGTTCCACAAGAAAAAATGCTACAAATCTCGTGCTTTCAGAATCTCTTCAGGCAATCTCTCTGGTTTGCATTGTGCTCTCTCAAATAGTCCCCGGGCCATGGCAAGTAATTTATATTATTTTCATTAAACCATTTTCTTACAGCTGTTTATTCTGATGACACCATTTGCTAGGGGTTTTTTGAGCAATAACTTTACCTGGAGCATGAGCTTCTCTTGGCATTTTTTCTGATTATTTTTTTTTTTTTTCCAAATGCCTTGCTCTTTTCAACAGTTTCCTTATTAATGGGCTGAACTTTGCTACCCAGGGATCTCAGGACAGATACTCATTTCCACTGGAAAGAGACTCCTATAAAATAAGTGTCCATAGTTAATATGTTGGTGGTATGTCATAAGCTTTCACTCTGAAGTCCTCTGCTTAATCCTATTGACATGTTTAGAATTGATCTGTCAAGTACCTTTGAGACAACAGAAAAAACATGTTTACAGACTTATTTCAGATAAAGGTTTCGACTCTTTTCATGAAGAAAATCACTCAAGAAGTAAGAAACTAAAGTATTCCTTTTAGATTCTTTTAAACCTAGTGGCAAAAGCCATTGTGTACAAAAGAGGGTTCAATTTAAAACACAAAGACCCCCTTGGTTTCCTTTTTTTTCCTTCTTTTTTTTCCCCTCAATTCTGTGATGGGCACAATTGAAAATAAACCTTTTGCTAATAGATTTCCCTGCATAACAGTAAGTTATTATTTTGACATGCTAACTGTATGATATCTATTGACAACTGTTGACTTTTTATTAATGAACATATGTATTAATTTAATCTACTGACTCCTTGGATGTCAAGAGGGAGTGGTGGACTCTGGTAGGGTGCTTTGTGCAAAGTCTCTCTGAAGTTCCTTATTTCTGTGTTTTTTACTTTCATCCTCTTTCTTTTCTTCATTTTTTGTCCCTTGTTGTTGGGGACTGCTGTGTTTTTGCTTTACCTCTTCTCAAGGAGATCTTTAAGATATTTATCAGTCAGACATCCAGTCCTAAGTGAAAATCTGTAAGGATGGGAAGTAAGAGCTTATATTTAGAGATATTTCATACTTCTGCACCATCCAGAAATGCTATATTGGTGATGATGGAGGGCATATCCATGTCTTGTCTGTTTAGTACTCTTTTTAAACTTACTGTACATGAAGTTACCTAATCCCTCTTAAGCTTGCCAATACTGTCTGCTGGAAAAAGCTCTTGTGACATTAAATTCCAGAAGCTCATTATATGAAGAATTATCTTCTTTTGTGTGTTTTAAACCAATCTAATATTAATTTGATCAAAAGCCTGTGTTTCAGCCCAGTTGGATTTGGTGCTGAAATGACCTTTTTCATCACCTCCATGATTTTGTAAACCTCAATCATATTCACCATCCAGCCTCCTCCTCTCCAAATTGAAGAGTTTCAGCCTCTTTAGTCTCTGCCCAGACAAAAGATGCTCTGCCCTTCTTATGGTTTTAGATGTCTTCTTCTGTATCTTATCTAACTTGATTACATCATTCCTGAGATGTAGAGGCCAGAACTATGTACAATACTATGGTCTGGGACAGCAGGACTTAATTTAATTGTAAAATGACATCCTCTGTCTTCCTTTCAGTATCCATCCTAAGCATACTCCATTCTGGTACCTTCTGTTTCTGCTGCTGCGGGTGGAGTCAATTATCTAGCAAACTTTGAACCTTGACTCTTTCCTAAGTTCCCGATCCAAATTCAGCCTCATGGAGCCACAATTTAGGCTATTTTCCCTTACATTAATTACTTCATATATTCATGTCCATTGAAGCTTAATTACTACCTGTTCTGGTTCTGTTTAGTGAGGGGGGGCCTAAGGTGGTAGCTTCTGTAGGAAACTGCTAGAAGTCGCTCCCCTTTGTTCGGTGGACTCCGCCAGGCCTCACCGCTGCTGGCCAAGGCCGAGCGAATTGGTAGCAGAATGTCCCGTGATAACACCTCTGCGATAACGTATTTAAGAAGGGGAAAAACAGAAAAAAAAAGAGAGAAGATGTAAAGCAGATGAGTGGGGGCAGAGAGGGGGAGGCGTGAGCCTTGTGGGCCTTGCAGGCCTCACGCTCTGGCCTCTCACCGGGCAGCCGACTGGGCCTGACTTGGCCTGGCCTGGCTGCAAGAAGTGGAGAGGAGATGAGATGTGAATAAGATGTAAAAAGGATCCTGAGAGGCTTCTCCCAGCCTGTTGTGAGGAATGGCTGCAGATGCCAAGGTCAGCAAAGAAGGAGGGGGAAGAGTAGTGTGGCTCCTGGCCAAGATTCCCCTGCAGCCCGTGGTGATGACCATGGTGGAGTAGGTTGTCCCCCTGCAGCCCATGGAGGTCCATGGAGGG
>WHYT01012943.1:0-16541 GCA_009806455.1 Tetrax tetrax
TTTTTTTTTTTTTTTCTTTTTTTTTTTTTTTGAGTGAAATGGTACATACATTTAAAAGGGCATAAGTAAACCTCTTTGCCTAGTTCATGTCTTAACTGCGTGACTGGTAGGTGCCTCTCGGATGATCAAAGTCCAGCAACCATCTTGTGTTTCTTCTACAAAGCGGCCGTCCACCATTTTAGAAATGCTTCAGTTTTGTGCTTCCATTTAATAGCAGCTGTTGGATCACATTTTAAATACATGTGTTCAACCTCTAAATTTCATGTTCATTTGGATATTCTACATGTTCATGCCAATTTACTACGACAGTTTTTTGTCATTTTCCCTTTCTAAAGGGGTCTTTTTTCATGTTAATCATTTTGAGTAAATCACATCAGCAAAAAAAATTACAATTCTGTTCATCACAGCTTGCTTTCTTCACATCTGCGTAGCTATCAATTTGAATAGGAGAATTTAGAAGACTACAGGAAATTATGCACAGTGTGGTATCACTGAATAGATTCATTAATTTTTATGTATTTGAGACTATGTTCCAATATAAGTAGATTCTAAGAGATCATGAGAGAAGCAGTTTGCTTCTACATGTTAGGTGAATAACTTGTATGCCTCTTGATAGTGGATGACTTAATGCAGTTGAAATTTACAGTAGGAAAGGGAGTTCATGAGCTATTTTTGAATTATAGGTCTTATTTTGATCTTACTACCTCTGCTTAAGGTGACTTTAATCAAAAGTTTATTAATATGGATTGCCAATAAGCATTTTCAAAGTTAAATTTTCAAATTTGGCCCTTGCCCATATACAGATAACTTTGAATATACAGATAACTTGAGATCAGCATCTAGCTAATCCACCTCTTAGTAAAACTAGTATTTTAATTACTTTTACGTGAAGAGCAAATAAGTTAGTTTCAGCGTACTTCCACTTGATGTCTGATTAATCTTTTTCAAAATTAAAAAAATAAAGACTTTTTGGTTGCTTTGTTTCTCAAGGGATTTGTATACAGGAATGAGTCTGAATTTCTTGGATGATTTGCACAGGTTCTTTGATAACTGGTTGCCTAGTGATACTTCAGGTTTTTTATAAAAATGTCTTTTGTACCATGTGCTGTGATCTGCTGGGAATCTTTGGGGGTTTTTTTGTTTTGTTTGAGGATAGGATTTTTGTAAGAGTCTAAGGCTAGTGCTCGGTTATATATATATATTTATTATTATTTTCTTGTAATACAAGTGTTTAATATGTAATTTTCCCTACAGATGTGTTGAGGAATTGATTTACTCACTGTAAGCAAAATAACTGCTCTTGGTTGAAGCACTGGTAAGTTGTTATTCCTAATAACATTTACTTTTTAGCTTTAAAAAACCTAATGAGCACACATGGCTATAATGTTTAACTTGATGAAGTGTTTGGCTGAATACATCCTGAAGTTCCTTAAAATGTTTCTGTATGTGCATGTGTGTTTCTAGAAGACTTGTTTAGAAGGACCACAGGAGTGTTCTTGTTGGCCTCTTAGGAAATGAAGCTGTACTTGGATAGTACTCAGAACCTGTCTCACTGGAGAACAGCTTTCTCATCTAATTGTAGTTCTTTGGTCTTCTGCTTCTGTGATTTGACTCCATATTTCATTGAGAACTATTAAATTGTAGATTTGCTTGCTCAGAAGGGTTTGGTACACAAATGTCTGTCTCTATGGAGAATTACTACACACAATTTGGATAACAAATGGTGTGGAAAGTATCGTAGCAGGAAGAACTTACCTTACAAGCATCTTGGGTTGTCCTTTTATGCTTCTGTCATGATCAGTGAGGGTCTTTGAGCAGATAGTAACTGTCTTCTAGGACTGTTCTGTTTCTGTTCTTCATAAAGTTTCAGCTTTGCAGAAGATGGTGTGAAATGCTGATACAGTTTCCTGTATTAAGCTACTGTCTGATAGACTTCATTTAGGAGCCATTCCCTGTATAGTCAAAATGCAAAATTGCCAGACTTGAGTAGAAAAATTCACTCAGTTCTATATTGGATGAATATGGAAATAGGATTTTCTCCAGTTTCCTTTACTAAAAGGAATTTGATCTTGATGACCTTTTGTTGTCTCTAGCACATTCTAGGAGTCTCTTGGGAGTTGTCTCTGGAAAGACCCAAGTCCTTTTGTCTTCCTGTCTGTTTAAAATTCAGACTCCTTGATCCTACATGTTTGATTAGAGCTTCATTGCATTTTGTGTGCATGAATTAACTTTTTTTTAGTGGGAAACTCTATTCATGTAGACTTTGCTTTGGAATATATGCTTTTCTTTCTCCAAGAAACTGTCTCTTTTTACAGTTCTTTCAGCATGACATGCTACCTGATTGAGTGATGCCTTCCTTAAACTACAGACAGCTTGAGAAAATGTTATTCCAAGATAAAAATATTATCTTGTTTCAGTGGATAGATGATAGTGATTTTTTTAACTGTTTGATAGCCATGTCTGTTAGCAGAGACCTTCAGCAGCCATGCTTACTATGTACAAACTGCCATCTGTGCTGCCTCAAGTGCTAAAAAAGCAGCTACTCCCTGTTAGTACTCCAGAGTCCCATGCTTTCTTCTGATCTATGCGCGTAACGTGGAGACTACCATAGGGCCCTTTTGGAAAGAAAAGGGAGTGTGTGAGGGTAAGGTGCAAACCTCACTAGACCATGTTATTGTGGCCTTGTGCTGCTTTCCGCTACGTTTTATTTTGAACCAATTTTATCCCTGAGTTTTCAGTCCTGAGGCAAACCAGAATTCATGAACCTTGAGAAATTCAGTTCTTGTTCTATGTACATGTGCTCAGTTTTGATGGTCTTTGATTAGTGTTTCATCTCTTCTGCTGCTGTGTTCTGTAAGTTTTATTACTTTGTTCTTTCAGAAGACTTAAACTATTTTTCAAACTGCAGGTATGTATGGAACAACGTATTTCTTGCTATGTTAGAAGTAAATGTTAGTGCTTCCAGCTGTTCCTCAAAACTCTTCCTATGCTGTCCACTCTTGCCTTTTTTCCCCAATCACCTGCTCTAAACATGTGACTCGTGTTCTGTATCTGTTTCCTACATCTTTCTGTGTCCATTTTTTGTGTTTTCTCTCCTTGGATTTTAAGTTAGCTGTTGTCCAATCTGGTTTCTTGAGCAGGAATTTGACTCTTCAGTTATACACTGAGTAGTTCTTCCATACTTTTCTGTTTTATAATCCTTACCTAAAGGAAGGGCTGAGTGTGAAACTATTAACTGACTTAGAAACAGTTGTCTTGAAAAGAAGTTGCTTCAAAATGTGTTTGTGAAAACATCCAAATGTATGGATCTTGGAAGATTTAGTATTACCCTCTGGTTAATTTAGATAGTGTTTTGTTGAAGCACTGATTTTTAATTTTTTTTAGTAGAAGGGGGAAAATACTTAAACACTAGGAGCTTTATTGAAATTGGCATAGTTTGCTTAATGCAATAAAATTTATTATTTTAAAATACCCACAAAAAAGTGCATCTGTCAATAAAGTGAATAAAGGTACATCTTGCCTGAAATTAGTCTCTAAATCTGAGAAACCTGTCAAACAGCCTTTCATAGCTAAAAGTACCTGATCCTACGTAAGTTGTGCTTTTACTGCTGTGCTCACTGAACATCTAATAGTGGTAAAAGTGGACTTAGGACTGTCTGGTGTACTTAGTCACTTTCAAAGATTGGATGGCACGTCATTATGGACTTTAGATGTCAGTAAAGGACACATCTGCTTTTTTCCTCTACTGTAAGAGTTCCCAGAGATGTGTCTTTGAGAATAAAAATCTTAGTTTAATGAACTTTGAAGAGTAGAACTTCAGGTTCAACTTCCTCAGAACCTCATTCTGTCCATTCAGCTCCCTCTTTTGTAGTGCAGTGAATTCCCTTTACTAGCAGTACGTCGCCTTGGTTTTTAAGTGTAAGCCTCACGAGTGTGAGAGATTTCAGTCTGGAAAACTTGGTAAATATATTGGTGTCTTATGCACTTGAGCTGATGCATGGATGTTCTACATGTTGTTACTGGCCTTCAGTCTGATACTTAAGAAACATAAGGTTTCAATAGACATGAAATTGCTGAGGCCATGGTTTTAACCGTAAGAGATGTCTTCTATTGCTGTGGTCTGTAGGTAAAGGAAAAACTAAGGAATTACAAAAAACTGGAGAGAAACTTTGTAAGCTGGTATGTCTGGAAACTGTTGCCTTAAACCTTTGACATCCATCTGAATGGTTTCTGCCTGATGCAGAGTGTCAATATGTTACCAGTGATTTGAAGGAAACGTTGAAAGTATTACATGATTACCCAGGTGCCTTATTTATCACAACCGACATCCTGTGTTTGAAAACAAAACCAGTAAAAAGTGAATAATAAAGCTTGAAAAGTGGGATAAAGCTTAACTGATGTTACAGCAGGAATTAACTATTCCTGTCATCTAGCAAGGAAATTGGACTGTTGAATGGCTACCCTATGTGTAGGATCACCGTATGTGTCTTAGTGGAGGAGTACATTTTTGCAACATTGTTGAAACTCTTAGCAAAATGTGCCTTAATAAGTAAACAAATATTGTGAAGTCTTTTAAAGCAAATGCAGATTTCACATAAAAAAGTGTACAGATTGCTATTAATGTTTTGGCCATTACTCTGGCATCTTTTTGATGTATGAATGACTTCTAGAACAAGTGTTGTTGTAGCATGTTCTTAATTGTAATACATCCCCAGTTCTGTTTACTGCTAATTATTTTACAAGGTCAAGAGAAGAGTTTAAAATGAATGTAGCAGGGTTACTTGCAAAATTTTTGGTACAACCAAATGTAGGTGAACCTAGTAGGGAAACTTGCCCTTAAATTGGTTTTGGCAGATTTCCTTAGTGGTAAGTCAGCAGACTAACCCAACTGAAAAGGGCCTTTCAGGGTTGACAAATATGTAACTAAATTACATTTTTGAGAGGTAGAAGACGTTCATGCCAGTAATTAAATTTACTTATATTAAGTTTTTTACAATAGCTATAAAAATCGTTTTAAAGGTCATATTTATAAGATTTCCACTGCACTCATGTTAGTGCTTCTGAATATTTGATTGTGACGATAATGGACAACTTTGTGGTGGGGTTTTTTTGATGTTTTAGTACCTCAGAAAAGGCATTAGCATAAAAAAAAAAATTAAGATTTTAATTTATCTTCAAATGCCTACCTGAATTTGGAATTAGGCTAATATACCAATAAGACCTAAAAAAACCCAACCAAATGAAAAACCCCAAAAAGCAAAACAAACCCCCAAAACTGTTTGTTCTGTGTAGTGTGGGGAAAAAAAAATTATTGTAAAATATTTAATTCTTATCTTAACTGAGGATGAGTTGAATGCTTGAAATGAAGAATTCCTGCGAACTTGAATGTTCAATTTCTGGTTCTGAAAATGTGGAGAACCTATGATTGAATACTATTAGGACTACACACGTTGCACATTGCAAAGCAAAGTGAATTACCAGATTCTGCATTCCACTTCTGTGTGCTATACTGCTTTTCCGTTGTGTTTAAAACAAGGAAGTCTGTAGAGGAATATAAAACAGCACATATGGGCCGTTGTGAAAGTCAGACTGAGGCTTGTTGCACTCGTTCCATTGCTGTTTGCTATAACTGGTTAATTTGAAATGAGAATGGGGGAACTGGAATGATGAGGCAGAGACCACTAGATGGCTCCACTGATTTTTGCTGTACTGTGGGCAATTTCTACACCACTTGTGAGAATCCGCCCGGGATTATCAGAGAAACAACCAAGTAGTGGAGTTGCCTTTCAGACTAAAATAAGGTTAAAGCTGTACACATTCAAAAGCATAAATTGACATTGGAGTGCAGATAGTCAAAATAATGAAGCCACTTGAAAACCTTTTTTGTATGTCAGTCTCTTCTGCAGTTAGCATTGGTTTAAAATTACATTCTTTACACTTAGTAACTTCCTGTACTAGATTTTTGCATGTTAGGAGGAGGAGTTTTTTTTAAGTACATAAGCTTATTTTTCTTGGTAGAAAATGTAAAGATGGAAACCTTTGGTTTGTATTTACCCACGTGGAAGTCAGTTTGATTTGTCACTGACCTGTGGGCTTGGTTGCTGTTATGAAGAGTAAAGTTGGAATGTGGATCAGGAGTAGTATGGTGGCCTTGCTAAAGGCAGCTAGTGGAACTTGTTACCATTTTCATCTGACTTCTGACATGTCCTTTTCCACGAGTAACTAAACCAGTCATTCTGTTTGTTTGTAAGTGTGTGTTTGCTGTTGCACTTTACATCTTTCATGATCTGGAAAACTGGGTTAAGATGGTGAAATGTCTTGTTTCCAGTCACCATCTGTGTACAGGAAACCAGTTTTCATGCATATTGCATTGGTTTTGATGGACCCATGTCTTTGAAGAAAGGAGCATGGATAGTAGTTGGAAAATTTGGCTTCTTATAATAAACTTGGTTTTCCACTAGGCAGTATCAGCTTTAGTAGATGGGTCAGTCCAGTCAAGATGGTTGCCAGAGCAAATATCTCAGATTTCCCACTATTGATTTCTCTAGTGTTTTAACACTATGGAGACATTTCAAATGGAATTTATGGAACCTAAAAGGGTTCTTGAGCTTCTAATCATTCCTCCTCTACTTCTTTATAGTTTTGGTTAAAGTTTATATTTTTGACTCTTGAACTGATGATTTGACATTTGTTTGTTCATTATAAAAATAGATGTTCTGGAATGTGTAATAAGGAATGAAGTTATATGTTTAAACTATCTTCAAGGTACGGTAGTTGAATGTCTTAGTTTAAAAATATGATCTGTATTCCAACAGCATTTTTCTTTTAATTTTTCATAAAGAATCCAATCAGATGAAGAGAGTCAAAAGGAGTCTACGAATGAGACACCAAGATGGCAGTTCCACTGTTGATTGAGAGGTTGAGGAAATGGACTAATGCATGAGTGCTGTGATATGTCTGTCCAGGAAAAGGATGTTAAAACGTGGACTCTGATGTTATTAAACCAGAGAAGATCTGGGTTGTGATCATCCTATCAAAATGGACTTTGCACTTGAATTAATCAGGGGACTGTATCAGTGACTGTCCAATGATGGATCTGTTTGAGGTGGCAAAATTTTACTTTTGGTTGTGTATGCGTAACAGGCAAATTCATTTGGTAAGAGATCTGTTGCTACCCCTTTGGAGAAAATGTAATGTTTTAAGTGACTTAATAAAAGGTTTTGGTTTCTATCACGCTTTGTGTTTGTCCTTTCTGGCTGGATATTTTTTTATTGTATTGATATTGAAGTGGGTTATGTTTTTGGTTGCTATTAAAGTGAGAAATACTTTAGCTGCTGCACACTAAAGGCAAGGTAAAATTTTATGCTATATTTAATTTAAAATGTGGTTTTCATTTGCAAATTATCTTCACTTTGCCATGACTTCCAATGAATTTTTATTCACTGGTTTGTTCATTCAGGTGCTTAATGTTAGGGGTTTTTCAGTACTTGGCCTATTGTCAGGGTGTTTCTGCTGAACTTTCTGAAGTTATTTTAAGATGGAATTGATATTGGTTGAAGACTGGGCAAATATGACAATAAAGGAGTACTTGAATGTTTTGTATAACATTTTTAGGTATGCTTCTTCGGTTGTATATGGGTACAGAAACTTTTCAGCAGATTTCCTGGACAACGTACTTCCTAAATAGTCTATTCTGTCTTAAAAGTGTTCTGTACAGGTGTCCAATCTGCTTCCCTGCTATTTAATGTAGGCTTAGCTGCATGATTTTGTACCATGTATTTGCTGAGAAAAAAAGAGTTACTTTTTGTATTGCTACAGATGATGTGTTAACCTTTACAAATGAATTTTATAATGGTTCCAATGTTCAAAAACCAATTTCCTTCCAAGTTTCTTGTGGGTCATGTAGTTAACCTGTAGCCACCTTCCTATGTATGTTTCACCTCGAATTCATAGTTGCCTTTGTTTTATGCTGGAGGGCCAAGATGACAAACCTGGTACTGAGATAACATAGGTGTTTTCTTTTAGAAACAAATACAAACAAAACCCTATTGTGTGTTTAATGATTCGACTTGCTCAGACTTCTTTGTAAATATCCATTTTTACCATGAGGAAATGTTCATGCCTGTTGAATCCAGCTATTTTGATGATTCGTACTCGCTTGCTCAGATTTGGTTTTGCCATGTGTTCTATGGTGGAGTTGGATACTGGGAGCAGCTTAAAGGGATCCCTGTTCAGATGAGTAGATTTCCTGTTGTCCAGAATTGGAATGGTCTTCCATTGTGTTTCTTAGTTCTTGTGGTTTAGGTACAGGAGGTCTTCTGTAAATAATCGGTAAACTGAAATTCTTTAAAATGGGCTGTGGAAACAGAGCGTATCTACTCAAACCTCTTGATGTGGAAAGGTGATGGATTGTTGGAGGATGTGAATGGCAAGTGTATGGAGAAGTTGATGGGGGACTATCCTGGTTCTGCTGGTAGAAGCCAATGTTTTCGGGCTGTTGGCATGCTGTGCCATGGATGTCTCTGTAGAAGCCCAAACTAGCCCATTACACCCTTCCCCACCAGCAGTCCCCCAGTGTTTGATTTCTCTGTCTTCCTGCAATGCTTAGGAATATGCAAGATGTCCTTGTCCTTTAAGGAGTCTGTTGCTTTTGGGAAGGCAACTGGTAGTTGGAATGCAAGAGGTTAGGGGATGCTTGGATCTCCTCCCTTTCCTCTGTGATGCAGCATCCTAGTACTGAGAGGATGTATCCGAGATGTTGCTTGATTTCCAGTTCTACTGCTTGGCTATTATATGGCTTTAAAATTCATTTGTTGTGTTAAAATCTGTTAACGAACACTCATGGGTTAAGAGTGGGAATTCAAAAGAACCCCTTTAATGGTGTCAGGCTTATTTTATGGTGTTGTCTTTGCCTAACTGATGGAAATTGTGTAGCTGTTGGATTTTTGTTGTTGGGGGAGACCACTAGGGAGGCGCTGTCGAGCTGGAGGGGCTGCCCAGCGACGCGGGGCTCTCCTAGGAGCGCGTCACGCTCTTGTCCCAGGCTTCACGCGCAAGTGTTGGGTGACAAATAGAGGAGCTATTGTCTGGGGTTACCCCCACTGAATTGAAAAAAAGCTACCCCTTGGGTGGGGTGAGCCCCAAGGTGGGGTACTGCTGGCTGCATGGCTGTTAGCTCCACTTCCATTCTTTCAAAATGGCTTGTAACAGCACCACTTCCTGTCCAGGGAGGAAGTAATTTTAGCCCAGGCACTGAAATATTTAGCAAATCTTTAAAACAAAAGGCACAAATTCCATTTCTTTCTGGTTTCAAAAGGGTGCCTGAGCCACATGGGGTTAAGGTACCCCTTCAGCTGGGGTAGTTGGAAGGAGCCAGGGCTGTGGGGGTAGCAGGCACCCTTTAGGTGGAGGCTATCTCTTTTTTTGGTAGAAATGAAGGGGTGGGTCTATGGTACATCACCTGAGTTGTGGGGTAAATGTAGAGAGTGTCAATCAAAGGCAGAGCTCAGAGCTGGGAAGGAGCTCTAGATGGCGGCTGTGCCTTAGAGAGAGCGCGCTCAGCTCCGTGCCTTCCCCGACACTTTACGCAACTTTCCCTAACTTTCGGGCAGCCTCAGGGGGCCCCCACAGCCCCTTGCCTCTCCTAGGCACTGATCGGGGGCCGAGCGGACCTTTTTCGGGCAGAAAAGCAGCTTTTGAGGGCTCCCTTTTCGTGCCTTGCTGGAAAGAAGAAGCCGTGGAGAGAGCCCAGGTCGTTGTTTTTCCAGCTTAGAAGCCATGGCGTACCTCCATTTTTGTGCGCTCTCCTAATGAGCTTTTTCCCCCGGACATTTTTGTACTAATTATCGCTTCTTTTGCTTTATCGGCAGCATATTTTTGGGATTAGAATATATATATTTTTTTTCATTCTCTGAAATTTGTATTTTATCATTCTAACTCTAAATATTTTGGATCTAATGTTTTTCCACTACCCGAAACTAATATCGACTTGGTCCTGGCGGCAGTGCATGGATCAGGTAGGTGAGCAATTATTATTAATAATTTTTGGATTTCTACCGTTTTCAGTACTTTGATTTTCGACCGATTTGAGCTGTATTGGGATGACGCAATAAGATACAGAGATTATTTGCATTCAGTGTTAGTTTGGGAAAGTTTGCTGGATGCTCCTCTGCTGTGTTTATTCTCTGATTTTTTCTTCTAAAAACGATTATTTGTTTTAAATCTTCGTTTTGCCGTGTTGATCAGTGTTGTGTATTGTTATAACAATATCATTGCAGCGTCAGGACTTTGTTCCTGATAATGAAAGCCAGTGAAACGAACTGGGACCTTACCTTTCTTTCAACTTTTGACAGTAAATACCTGGGCACAGGACTTCAAAGCAAACAGACACCCCTGACCCCCTCTTAATATTTAAGAATAAAAAGATGATGAGAAATAAGGACAAAAGCCAAGGAGAGGAGGGTTCAGTCCACAGCAATGCATCGAGGTATGATCTATCAACTTTTTTTTTTTTTTTTTTTTTTTTTTTTTTTTTTTTGTAAAACCTGTGAATACCCTGTTTACTTTGACAGCCTTGGATTACTGTCAGTGCTTAATACAAAACATTTTACTGATTTTGCTTCCATTTTAAGGAATGACCTTGAGATTGTTAGCATGCCACACCCTAATTTTTTTTTGTAGCAATTTCTGAAAGTTGTGTTGTGACTTAAGGGCCCATGTCATAGTCAAAAGGTACTGTACCTTTATTCAGGGGAGCCCTTTCCTCTATATTATGTTTTTCCAGCTTTCGAATTTCAATTTTTAGGTTTTTTGTGCTGTGAAAAATGACCTTGTCGGTTTAGCCATTGCTGCATTGCACCATTTTACATACAAGGCAAATTTTTCTTTGAAGAATCTCAGAAGTCTAAACTTTAGCTGAGGGCCATACAGAAGCCTGATGTAGTAGTAAATTATAGTAAATAGACACAAGAAAAAGTTACATGAATGAAAAAAAGCTCATTTTAAAATATAAACTGGAAAGTGTCTGTTTGTCTGATACTCCTTACTTCAAATTTTATTTGAGCTTGTAGAACTTTGATAATGTTTAGGTATTTTATAATATTTTTATACAATTTAACCAGACTTTCTCCTGCTGATGATAGCATTTCATGTTATAAAATACACACTGGGACTGTTAACAAGAGGCTCCAAATGCTTTGCTTATTTAATGTATTTTTTGCTCAGAGTGTTTTTATTTACTTTTGTCAAGTAATGAGATTTCGTACAGATTTTTATAAACTTAACCTTCATGTAGAAAAAGCATTAAATACTGGAAACGTTTGTTTGTTAGGAATGCAGAAATATAATTACTGAATTGCTCATTTTGTATTTAAAGGGTTGGCTTTTTTTAAAATTGGAAATTAAACTATATGCATTTTTGTTTTCTACTTTGTAAATACATTTGGGTTTTGCATTTTGTTGATTTTAATTGAATCATGGCCTGTTTATTTTTCTCTGGTGTTCTCTTCAGTGATTTTTAACCAACATTAATAAAAGAATTCTGAACTGTCTGTTGTATCACATGTGCTCTATGTGATGTTTGTAGGTATTTGAATAGCATTCTTGATGTCCAATATTTAACCTTACTTAAACACACAGACTTGAAATACTCTGGGAATATATATATTACCAAATTACTGTAACCTAGCATAAACTTGGATGGTATTCTGGGTGGATTAAAGTTGCAGTCAAATTTTAAATCCTAAAATGGATATGGGTAAGTTTGTTTAATTTGAAATAGACTAAATTAGCCTCAGGGACTGTTGAAGCATTACATATAGCACCTATACAGGGCTTTTATAATAATGCAGTTTAAAAACACATCAGGCTTTCAAACCATGCTGTCTTCATACTACTGTAAATACTGCACACAAAATATTGCTTAAAAAATTGATTATAAAAAAAAATACTTACGATTCAGCTTATTTAGATCTTTGATTTTTTTAAAAATTGTGCAGATTATCAGCAAGAGCTATAATAAGTATAATTTGTTTAGGAAATCTAAATTATTTTATCGATGTTAGAAATATTACACAAAATAGGAGATGAAATTGGAGACATCTAGCAGTAGTTCCACAAAAAGAAGACCTCTGGGGTTTTTTTTGTCCTTAGGGGTGTTGTATTTGCATACTGTCATGTGTGCTTTTGGTGTTTTCATTGAAAGGTTATTTATCATAATTGATCAATTTACATGTAACATCTGTTGTGTGAGGTTACCCTTCCCCTTCACAATTTTTTCTCGAAATAAACTTGCTGTGGGTAGCATCCACTCACCTGAAGTGTGGGAACAATTGAGCACAGGGTATTTGTGAGCCCTGTCGAGCTTATTTCTGTGAGTCAGCTGGATGTCGTAAAATGGGCTTCACTTCCTGAGGTTGACTTGAAGTTGTAGGGGAAATGATTTCTAGGAAGTAAAGCCACCACTCTGCTTTACTGTAGCTCAGAAATGCATTGATGTCTGCACTTCACGTGGTGCTGGCCAGCTTTCTCCCCAGTTGTGAGAGCAGCTTGGCATCTTGTGGAAATACATGAAGTCCTGTTACGTAAACTCTAGTGGGAGGCCCGGGGGATGGAGATGGGTGGAAAAGGTAGATATGGCCAGTGCTGTTCACCTGGGCTGGAGAAGCAAAAATGCAGGACTAGAGAAAGGTGTTAAAGAAGAAGAAAACAATTCCTGTTTATACCACCTTCGTGTCCTAACTGGAGAATGTTTGGAATGGACTCCTACCTTTCCACTCCTAAGAAAGTGCAAAGCATATGCTGAATAAACAATACTACCTGAGAATTGTCCCAAAACAGATGATTGTTCTTGGGAGGGGAAATAGTGTTAACTCTTTTCAGTTTGTAAACCGAGGGGTGTACCTGGTGCTTTTCTAGATGAACAGCAACACCTGTCCTTTGTATATTGACAGTAAATCTTTCCAAACTTGAAGCTGGTTGATTTCATGCAACTTTCTCCACCTAGGATAACAGTTGGGATGCTGCAGTTGCTAATAACCACCACCTGTGTATCTGGGACCTACATTAAATAATTGAACAAAACCCTGGTGTGTTTTCTAGCATCTTCCGTGCTGCATTTCTGAAAGGCAGGTGCTGTGAGAGGGTACATCCATGGTGCAACCCTAATGTGAACTTGAGAGGTGAGAGGCAGTCCAGGGATGATTTTGTAGCAAGTAACATGAGGTGGATACGTTGTTCCACTCATTTCCCCTGGCCTGCGTCTGTTGCAGTTGCTCTTGCACCTCCTAAATACCCTGGTGTGGGAATGATTTCTGCTACAGAAGCTGCAGGGCTGAAGAAACCCTGGCATCTGTATCCAGCTCTTGGCTTCTCTAGCACTAAACATCCATTTTAGGGGGGGAAAAAAAAAAAAGGCTTGCAGTGGGTTAGATCTCAGCCTATTTTCTATTCAGAGAGCTGGAAGTCTGAGGTCTGTAATGGCAGGTTTTCTGGTCAGTGGCTGCCTTACAGAGGCAGAGAACTCAGCAGTGTGTCCTGCAGCCTTTGCAGAGCAGAACACTCTCGTTTTACGTGGCAGCCATTTTATGAAGATGTAGTTACATACGAAAGAGGATTTGAGGGGGGGGGGGCAGGAGTGAAACGAAGAGGTTAAACAAAAATTGCCCTCCCTGGCTGTCGATAAAAGCAGAGGGCATCCCTCTCTTGTTTCGGGAGCGCTCAGGAAGCCCCGATTCCCTGTGAAAGGAGAGGGGAAGGCTGCAGTGCCTGGCATTTTGGTGCGAGTCCAGTTCAGTCACAAAATGGCTGTTCCTTTGTGCCGCATAGCTGACAGACATACTGCATTGCACTGTGTGTACTCTAAAAACAGCAGGAAGTTGCTGGTGGGGAGTTCAAAGGCCATCTTGTGCTCGCTGGGGACGGCGATTGGCTGCGCTCGCTTGGTAACAGGCGGATGGCGGCGGCGGCTGGTGCGGAGGCAGAGCCATGCCTGCGCGTGATGGCTGCGCACGCCGCACAGCCTCTCCCACGCCAGCCCCAGCGCGCCAGCCCTGGACTATACTGGGCTGGACTGGACTGTACTGGGAAGCGTGGCTGTGGAACGCGCAGCCGCTGCTGCCTTCCCTCGCTTCCTCTCATCTGGTGGGCACAGGCTTTTATTTTATTATTTTTGTTAATAGTGCAAGCTATTTTGAGAAGCAAGGGGGTGACTTGAAAAGAAGTAAAGCTATTTTTGGTGTGGCGCTTTTTTTTCTTTCTTTTTTTTTTTTTTTTTTTTTTTTAAAGAAAACTTTGAAAGGAATTGCAGAACAACATTGTATTTGTGGAACATCTGGCCTTTTTTATAGTGCTATGGCTTTCAGCATCCTTAAATCACTAAAACTCTTTTGCTTTCAACGTGCATTTTGCAACAGATTTTCTTTGAGCTGAGTTGAAATGTTAAGCACATTTATTAAACATTTATTAAAATGCCTCTAATTATGAGTTGCAGCTTTTCATCCAGGCTGAATTATTTTTTTTTAGCTGTTGTGGCCATCGCGTATGTACAGAGTCTTTCGGTTTCATTTGTACTGCTGAATTCTTTAACAAGGATTTTTTTTTTTTTCTTAAGCTTTAACCCTTTATGAAACTGTCTGGAGGCTTTTTTTTGAAAAGGGAAAATGTTTGATTGGTGCAGGACACAAAAGGAATAATGTGCAAGGAATTTGTATGAATAATGATGTAATCTGCGTGCAGCACAAAGGAGATTGTTCTTGTTTTGTTGTGTTACTTCTGTTTTGCATTACCCTCTCGAAGGAAATGTCTCTTCTAATTACGAAGGCACAATTCTGAGACTTTCAACTTCTCTGTTTCCTGTTTTGTGATGGATGCCAGGAATGGATACAAATATACAGTGCTATAAAAAAGGCTCACCAGCTGCGAGAAGCTACATTTAGCTGAAATTTAATCTCTTCTGGCTTATTCTTTTTATTCTTTTTAGTTAAATGTCTTAAGATAATTAGCCAAGTTTTATATGTTCTCTAAATACATGGCTGTTCTACTGAATAAAAATGGAAAAAAATCGGAATAAAGAGCTCACCTGGGTGTTTCGGTAACCCTGCAAAAATGTTTGTGGCACACACGCAGCACATGCTGCTGGGGCATTGCGATACTTGTGTACACGTGCGTGCACCATGCTCCCAGACCACTCCTGCCTGAATTTATTGGTGCCTTCAGCCAAGAGAAGTTGACATGGCTGAGATAGTAGATTAGAGCCTGTTCCGCTTTCTGTTGGGTTGATGTTTCATCTGCTGTACTTTGAGGGCAACAGTTGCCCTTATCTGCACCTTCCCCCATTTCCTATATGAGCTGAAGCCAAACTCTCCCACGGCTCAGGGAGAAATAATGTTGTGTTGTGGTGCCACAGGGTCATACCCCAACCGTTCGTAGGGGATGGTGCTGTGAGAACACAGGATCTCACGTGTGCGTCTTGGGTGCAGCGTGGCTGTCTGGTTTTGGACTACGATAACCACGCTTGTATTTGCATTAAAACAAACATTTCCACTGTTAACTTTGTGTTTGAGCTTTGAGAGGGCTCAGAGGGAGGGCCAGGAAGGCAGTGATGTTTAATTTTAATCTCTCCAACTTGATACAGGGAGAAACCAGTTCCCATCTTTGTTTTTCTGTTTCACCCCTCATCTCAAAAAAAGCTGTTCCGATGATTAGGAGGTTACTGAGTTGCTAAACCTGTCTGAGGAATTTTTACACTGGCATGTCTCTGTTCAGGCTTATCACTGATGGTTTTAAGGAGCAGATGAGGGTACCAGTAGCAGATGCAGTGAGACAAGACCCGTGGTTAAGTACCTGGGGCAGTGAGCAGGCATGCAGGGACTGAACTGAAGCTTCTCATGCCATGGCCTTGCTTCTTTTGAACTCAAGACAGCCACCGTAAACCTACTTTGGGTGTGTTTGGCACCTTATGCTGAAATTGCATCTCCTGATACGTAACCTGGAGGTGTGTTTAGCCACCGTATCTTGTTTCGTGTCGTGGACAACAGTTCCAGCAGGAATTGCAATGTTAAATTAGACTGATTAAGTTCTGAAGATGGAGAAGCGCTTCTAAATCTCCCATTGCCCCTAGCTGAAATCCAGCTCAGGAAGGTGATGATAATAAATGGAAAAAGATTCTGTTTTGCATTATCTCTCCTCTCCTTCAAGGAAAATAAATACAAACAGAAGAGCACTGGGGGAGGGGATGGCCCGGATTACCATAATTAGATATAAGCAGCCTTCTAGCAAAGAATGTACTGTTCTACTGACATGATGTCTTACATAAATCTTTCTGGTGTATTTTTTTTATTAAAATACATGTGCTGAAATGCCATTTGAAGATGCTCTTTCAAAAGGTGGTGGTGTGCTTTAAAAGTCTGCCTTTCTATCCTGTAAAGGATCCTTGAAATGAAAGTAAATAAGACTAGATGAAAAATTCTAGTGACTTGCAGTGAGGCTTTTGTAAGTTTGTCACACTGTTAATGCCTCCTTTTTTTTTTTTTTTTTTTTTTTTT
>WHYT01012943.1:28798-97446 GCA_009806455.1 Tetrax tetrax
TTTTTTTTTTTTTTTTTTTTTTTTTTTGCAGCAGGAGTGTCTTTTGTATATAAGCAGCAAAATGTTGATGAGTCTTTCCAAATGTGCAGGAGCTCTGATTACATCACTGCTTGTGCAGCACTGCTGCTAAATTATAATTTTCAATATTGCTTTATATTTACCTGTGGGCTGAGATAATCTACACTGTAGTATATGTGTATTTCTGGCCTTGACTTCTAAGGCTAAAAAAAAAAATAAAAGATTTGAAACAGTGATCTTGGATTCCCTTCTGGTATTGTGCTGGTAATGCTCGCATGGTGTTTCGTCTTGGCAGGGCTTCTGTGAAGTGTGTTTGCCAGGCACCGGGTGCTTTACAGATGGGATGCTCATGAAACTTTACCCCGGCTATGAACAAGTGTGGTGCAATGTCAAGAATCCTCTGATCCAGAACACCTGGCTCCTTAGGAAAAAGTTGTGTTGTAACTATTTGTTTCTTTTTTTTTTGCTAGGTATAGATGACTTAATAGAATTGCTAATATATTAATTATAGGGGTTATTTGCATCTCTTTCATGGGGAGGAACCTCTGCTCTTAACTACGGGTTGTCACTAGTTGAGAGCTTTGAGTGCCATGTGCTGTCTGTAAAAGGGAGGCTTAATGATGAGCCTTAAATCTCTTGGTTAAAAACAGCTTTTAACAGTCACTTGGAGTAAAACCCTCGGGCCAGGTCAGGGTCCCCTCTTCTGAACTGCAGGTCGTCTGAACCAGGAAGGAATTTTTGTGCACCTTCATGTTCTTGTTAATGATTTTGGGTCCTGAATTTCCGTATTACTGCATTTTTTTTTTTTAACCTGTTAGGTCTTAAAGGAAGTTTGCAAATGTTAAAGGGAGAAAAAACCAGCACTCTTTCTGTACCGATTTAAACCAAAGCTGTGTGTGCACGCTCCAGTACCCCCCTATGCATCCACAGGTCCTTTACAAAAAGTCGGATGCTGCCCGTGTGCAGAGTTCCCTTTGTGCTGCCGTCGAGCTTTAGCCTCTGTCCCCTGCTGTGACAAAGCTGAAGCCGGAATGGCAGAGGGGCTCAGCGAGTTAACCCCTGCCTGTCCCCTCGGCCTCAGGGGAAGGTGTGTGGCCCTGGGCTCCTCTCGTTCCGTGGGTGTGAGGAGGCCAGGAGCCAGCCTGGGTCCTCCCGCGGGTGGTGGATGTGGAGCGCTGAAACCCTCTGCCACCTTCCCGGGGAGGGAGGGACGGGCCCTTTCCAAAACCCCGAGAACTGCAGTTGTCCTTCCCTTTCTGGGCAGGAAGGGGAAGGATGCTGCCTTTGGAGATTCTCAATGGTGCTCCTTAATCAAGCAGACAGGTTTTGACTCCTTTTGTCCCTGTGCTGTTTTGTTTTTGTTTTTTTTTTTTTTTCTTTTCCCACTAAACATTTCTGGCATTTTCAGCCTCTGGCTGAAAGATCTGAGAGTGAGAGCCAGCTCTCCCAATCATGAATGAACTGCTCATTTTGCTTGCTTATGCAAGTATAATGTGGTGTCTTTGTAGCGGAGGAAAAAAAAAAAAGAACACTTTTGGAAAATACTTGTCATTCAAGATAGCCCAACGTGCTTTAAAGGGAGCTGCAGCAGAGCAGCTCGCTGTGTGCTCAGGATCGCTTTGCCATTGGCATTGGCGAGTCCTGTGCTGGGGCAAGTAGCGGTGTCCAGAATGTGTGTGAAGACTTCCCTCTGCCTCTTCCCGTTCCCCTCTTTTGAGCCAGGCTGGAAACCCAGCACAGCCCAGTTCAGGTGGTGATTTAGATGGGATACCTGCTGAGTGTATAATCCCTCAGTTGTTACAGTAACACCGTGGCCCTGTTGTGCCTTGTGCTGTGTAAATGTAATTAACACCCATCTTCTGCACGCAGGGTTTGCAGTCGCGTGTGGGAAATGAATATATTCTCTATGGTAACTCTTCTCACTTGCCTGTTTAAGAAAAAAAATAGTTGCAGGTCACAAAAGCAGGTTGGGGCAATATTTTTTTGTTGTTGTTGTTTTCTGAAGGACATGCTTGTTATTTGGCAGCGGCAGCCCTGTAACCTTGGGAGCGTTTGTTGTGCCCCTTGAAAGCCTGCTGGAGTTGACCAAATTATAGTGTGAGTATTCAAAGATGTTTGAGACTTGCTTCCAAACAATATGAAGAGCCTGGCTGTGTTTAGTATATTCCAGTTTAAGTTCCTGCTTTGAGACAGTTCATTGTCAGAAATACATACTGCACATGGGTACAGATAATAGAGTAGCAGGAATATTTTTTTTTTCTTCCCTCCCTTCTCCCCTTTGCCTGCAGGAAATAAGCTGGGAAAAGCTCTTGCATTGACTGACCAGTCTCAACTCTTATCACTCAAAATCTTTGCCTTGGGAGACAGACAAGCACCAATCACTCTTTTTAATAGACTTTCAGAATAAAATAAAGGGAACTCAAAGCTAGGAATGCATTTATCTTCGTAGTACAATCTGAGTGTCATTCACTTAGCTCTCTTGGAAGCTCTGTGTACTGTCTGGATGGCCTTGACTATGCTTACTGGAGCGTTTGCTCTTTTTTTTTTTTTTCCCCAGGCAAGGGCTAGATCTTCTCAGTCTTCTGTGGTCCATGTGTTATCCCGTCTTTATCAGACGTTGTCCTCTATTCATCAAATAATCTGTGCCAGAATCAGTTTTGTGTTTTTATCCCTGACTTGTTTAGCCTAGAGGTGAAATTCAATGTGGTTTGGTGCTTTTTTACAGCTACTGTGTGACCTGGGTGCAAGCATCAACATTAACTGGTGGTGCGTGTTTTTATTTGCAATATATGTAGGCATTTCGTATATGTTTACATATAATAAGAGGGAATGTCACATTTATAGATCAGATATTCAAAGGAAATGTTAAGCAGCAACACGGTGTCCAGCTGGGTTGGTGTCTTAGCATCTTCTGTGTTTTGTCACTGTCCCTTTGTGTGTAGAACAGTTTGTGTGTAGGTCACTTTAGCAAGACACATCTATTTAAATAGTTTTAAATTGGTGGCCTGCGCTGGCTTTGATCTGTGTTTTGGAATAAATCTAGAATCAGTGCCATTGGTGGACTGGTGAAGCTGGCAGCCCTTGCTGAAGAGCTGCGGGGGCTGAGAAGCTTCTTTTACTGGTAGAGCTGAATCTGACAGATATGCCTGGTCTGGAGGAGACATCCCACTCACAACTTGACTGCCCACTGCTCTGCTGTGGGTGGGAAGTACCATATGGCAGCAGGTCTGATGGGCTGCCCTGTGGTTCCAACCCATGATTCCATGCTTGCAGGCTGCCATGGATTCGGAATGTTTGGAGTGTTCACAGGCAGTTGGCTTGGCTCTGCCAGAGAGGGATGTTGAAGACCCACGGGTGGTGGCCGTAGTGAGTGGCTGTCTTGCCACTGGCTTGGTGCTGTCCCAGAATTGGGGTCTTACTCGCCTCTTTTCTCCTCTGCAACTCGTCTGTGCTACCAAAGGTAGTATACTTCCACTGTTCCCGGTTTCCTGGGAAGGCTTGGTCCTGGTCTCACTTGTAAAGCCGGCAGAGACCTGTTCAGCTGTTTCTCTGGGCTAGTCTTCTGATCAAGTTCAAGCGGCTCATGGAGGTGTCCAGCAGCGCAGCCGGTGCTGGCATAAGAACAAGGTGAGTACAGGGAACGTGAGCTGTAGAGTGAGGATGAGCGTGGGAGGGGAGGGAAGAGGAGGTGTCTTCCACCTACCTGCCTTTGGCCTTTCAGTGGCAGCGAGCTGAGATGTGGATGGACACCTGGGTGTCAGTTATCTACTGGACAGGTGAAGCTGTGTCCCAACAATGCATAAGGGTTAAGTATATGTTTGCTGGAGGGCAACAATAAACTTGATTTCTGATGTTATCCAGCCCTGGGAATTTGTGCCAAGGGCCTTCTTGAGCCTGCACGGGGTGGTTTCGCTGGTGCTGAGTCCCTGCTGAGCTTGCAAAGCCCAGTGGAATGCTGCTGTTTGGATTCAAACTTGTTTAGATTCAAAATGTTCACAACAATTCTTAAAGTTAAGAGAAGCTTGGCTTGTGGGAGGGTCTTGGGTCATTAATCCTCCTTTATCGCCCTGTCTGAATTCAAGTTCTGTCCATCAAAAGCCAAATTTTAAAGTCTGGGGCAGAATGGTCCCCGTTAAGAGCCATTCTCTTGTCAGCTCTTGGTTCCAGAAGTGTGTGTTGGGTCATTTTTTCAGCTTGTCTTGCGCCTTCTGGAAGCATACCTACTGTTTGTACTTGTTGAGACCTTATAAAATATTTTGTTGCTGTTAGCAAAAATGAGCCCCTATAAAGTGAAGTCATATGTGAAATATTAAATGCTAAGGCTGGAGGCTTCAGGCACACTGTAATTACCTTGTAAACCGAGATGCCTGATTG
This sequence comes from Tetrax tetrax, assembly GCA_009806455.1. Classification (NCBI taxonomy): domain Eukaryota; kingdom Metazoa; phylum Chordata; class Aves; order Otidiformes; family Otididae; genus Tetrax; species Tetrax tetrax. The sequence goes on from WHYT01012943.1 coordinate 33,191, forward strand.
TAAAGGGCCTTATCGCTGCCGTTCAGCTACTTATTTCTTGGAAGGAACGTGTCCTTCTTTGTAAGGGATGATTTGGTTTTCTCCCCCTCAAGTCAGGAGCAGGCTCTTAATTAAAACAGAATTGTAGCCTGAAGAATTTCTTAGAAACCAGGGGAACATACTTGACTAAGTCTTAGCAGATCTCAGTTTTTATAGGAGTTTCTCACTGGAAGGGAGTTAGCAACGGTCCAACTGCAGCTTTCTTGATGTTCATGGGTGTTTCTGCATTTGGAGCCGGGTGGACTGATTAAATCATGATTTTCAGACAAATGTAGCTTATCCCTCACTTAACAGTTTAATTGAATTTAAGTAGATCTTGTTTGGATGTTAACTTAGGGACATTAAAGCAGGGCATATTCCAATAGCAGTGTCTGAAAAGAGGATTTAAATCTCCAGTTATGTCCAGTGTAAGGCCTGACTTGCCACACAGTGTTGCTGATCGTTTATACTTTGCTGGCAGGTAGAAATGCTTCCTGATTGTCTCGGTGATAGAAAGGATTATTTTATGGAATTAGCCTTTTTGTTTCTCTTTTTATTCTATCAATGTAGAAATCAAGACAAACACATATTCTTTTGCCTTGATAACAGGTTGTTTATTAAAATAAATATTTACAACAGTCTTTAAAAGGACATACCACTTCTCATCTGCATTTCTTTCCTCAGTAGGGCAAGCGTGTGCATACCTGGACATGCAGATGTGTATGTCATTTGTCTCTGTCACTACGGAAGTCGCCCTCTTTTCAGATGACACAGTTCACATCTTGTAAAAAAAGAATTACAATGTCCAGATAATATGGATAAAGCACATCAATTATGGCTATTGATGTGTAAGAAGGCTCTGTGTCTTTGAAATAAAGCTTAGGGCCTTGAGAAACAGAAGGGCTCCAGAGTGGGAGGAGGCCAACAATTAGTGTTCTGTCTTTAAACAAATTCTGCCAAAGTTGTCTGGCCTCAGTCAAGCCTGGGTTGTTCTAATTTCTTCCAGCTATTGCTAATAAAGCAGATATAAGTGTCTTCCTCCTTTGTGTGTCCCTGTGGAACACGAGATGCCAGCTTGACTCAACCAGAGCCTGATGTTACCACTTTGCGTCGTGACAGTAGAGGCTGGGATGCCTCCAGATCCCATTCTTCCGCAGAGGTCGAGTCCCTGTCCCCACAGGAGGCTCTGTGGGACAGTGTCCTGCTGAGCCCTGCCTGTGGAAACCGGCTATCCCCAGAGCTGCTGGAGCGTTGTTTCCTTGAGTGGTGTGGCAGTATTTCCTAATAAATTCCCTCGGTTTTCTTGAAAAAACCCTGAAACTCTGAAAATTCTCCCATGGAGAAGTTTCATCACTTGCTCTAAGTAGACTTGGTTGCAAAGCGATGCGATTGACCGGGATGTTGGGAGCAAATGTCAGCGGATCTGTGAACGTGCTCCATGAGGAACCCGAGCGGAGAGCTGCAGGGCAGCAGGCGAGCAGGGAGAGCCGCGGTGGGTGGTGCTGGCAATGGGGCGTAGCAGGAGAGCACAGCAATGGAAGGCCGTGGTGGAGAAGAGGGGACTGGAAGTTCCAGAAAACATACGAGGAGGGGACAGGTGACGGCAGGGTGTAGCGAGACAACTGCGCGTGGGCCTGTGCCTTTGCTTGTCATGGACAGGAGTGGGACAGGCGGGAGCAACCAGGCGGCCTCGAAGGGCCGTAGTTCAACTCGACTTGCCAGCCCTGTGAGGAAGAAGCCATGTGATACCCCTGACTCCTTCAAAACCAAGATGGGACGATGAAACCAGCAACCACCAGTGACGCCTCACCCTCTGCTCCTTGCTGAAAAGGCACCATTTCTGTTACTCCAGCCTTAGAAATTCCCACTCACCGCTGTTTCTTTTTTCCCTGTGCATGCTACACTCTTCCATTTTAGGACTTGCGAGCAGATCGAGAGCAGCAGCGGCCACCGCAATGAAATCGCAAGATGGTGGAAGAGGGATGGCTGTGAAATGGCGGCGGGGAGCCTGGCTGTGCGCCCTTGTGCCGAGGGATTTCTGGAGCAGGTTCCCGCAGCGCTCGGCTGCTGCCCTCTGCCCGCTTCCTGCGAGACGGCAGCTGGGAGCTGAGCAGCTGCGCTGGAGGCAGGAGCAGCTCTGTGATGCACAGGCTGCTGGGGGCCAGCCCCCTCAGATTTCATAGATATTTTAAGAAGTTTTATCTGAAAATGGGAAGCTTATTTCCATGGTGTAAACTAGCCCTGTTTGTGTGTGGATATACTGCTGAATAGCAGCTGATGCTAATGATCCCACCTCTAACGCGTCCCTCAGTTTCTGTAGAATTGTATGTAATCGTACCTGTGCGTTTGCTTTTTGGTATTCTTTCTTTCTTGACTTGTGAAATCTGAGCAGAGCCTTCCATGTATCTTTTTACTTTCGTAGTTTTGTACAAAAGGAGGAAAAAAAAAAAAAAAAAATCTGGTTTGCCTCTGCAGAGTTTCCCTGACTCTTCTTTTCATGATGTTATAGCTGCAATTTGCCCTTAAATATTACAAAAGCATCTGGCTGCAGATCAGGAGCTGACTTGGAAAGAGATGCTTCTTGTTCAAAAGTTTGTGGTATCGTTACTGCTGCACTGCATTTTGGTTTGTGGCAGAGTGGGATTTGTAATGCTGCCTTACTAGCATGTATGTTATAGGTTGTAATGAGTTTTCTATTTTCTTTAATTGGATTTTAAATGAAAAATAAATGTTAGAGTGATTAAGCAAAGGTATTTGAGTATTTTGGCCATCTAAAATAGTTTGACCTCTCTTTGTTTTGATGAGGAGCATGCGTTTAAGTGACTATTCTTTATATTAATCCATTTGACTACCAAGGGGGGGGAAAAAAGGTAAATACACCTATTTGATGTTTTGTCCCCCTGTTATTGGATACAGAAATGCAGTCTGCACAGCACCGGTGTAATCCTTTAAACAAGAACTGCCCCAGCCACGTGCCTGTATAAGCTCCTTTCTGCTACTTATTTTTTTTCTTTTTTTTTCTTTTCTTTTTTTTTTTTCAAGAAACATGCTATTTACTATTATATATAGTATTATGCATACAATATTTGGTGCTGGCCTCTTTCAGAAACTGAATGTCAGATTTTTGAACCACCAGCTGTAACGGGGTGTAGTGGAGAGCCATGCTGGAGCAAGTGTTTATCTTTAATATAGCAGGATGCTCTCTGAACACTCCAGCTCCCAATGTACCTTGTTTTTATGCTCTCTAAGCAAAGCCAGATCCTCCCTGGAGCACCTGTGCTGGTGGTATTAATGCTTCTCTTCGTGTTACTACCGTTCTTTTTGTGTCTGCTTCAACGTGCCCGTTTGGGAGCACACACTTCGCACTTGCATTTGGGCTATTCCAAGCCTTTCGTTGTAGCTTAGACATGGCTCGGGTTTGCTCGCTGCATATGTGAAAGCTGTGACAGCGTAGTTAAAATGTAATCTCTTCTTTCTCTACCATCAGTCACTCGGCATCCGAAGAAGCCTCTGGCTCTGACTCTGCAAGCCAGTCTGAAAGCGAGCAGGGCAGCGAGTCAAACAGCAGCTCGGAGTCCTCTGAAAGTCAGTCTGAATCCGAAAGTGAATCAACGGGTTCAAAATCCCAGCAGACCCCTCCTGAAACCAAAGAAAAACCAGCCTCTAAGAAGGAAAGGATAGCAGATGTTAAAAAGGTATTGCCCTTCCTGCTCTGCGTAGCCATGCTCCCCCTGTACCCACCACCGAAGGGCAGACAGCAGGACCTTAACAAAACTGTCTTCAACTTCTCTGCCACTTGCATGTTGGCCACACGGCCTCTGACCTCTGGTGTCCCCGAGTCAGTCGTTGACTGTTTGGTCTGTGTGCTTGTGCCCTGTGTCATCCTTGTGAGCAGGAGCTTGTGTTTGATGGGACAACCCTTTGGGCACTGGATAGGTAACGATGGGGCTGTTACGAATGAGGGCAGGCGCCTGTCATCAATGCATGACTGTCCTTTCATCCTCTCCCTCCACCTTTCCACTCCTCTCTCCTGGCTCTCCCTCAGAAGATATATAATCAGGAGAATGCTTGTCTGGAATTTAGGACACTTAAGGAAAAAAAAAAAGGAGGAAGAAAAAAGCTATTTAACTTTTATTATTTAGTATATCCAGAACAGTGGTTCTTTTATTTTATTTTATTTCTTTTCCTGTGGCTTCCCAGCTACCCTGTAGCAGTTCCCCCCTCAAATAGCCAGTTTTGACCTCTGGCTGCTGCTGCATGGGAGGAAAAGGGATTGCAGGTGTCTAATGCACATGACTGGTGTTCCACTGGTTGCCATGGCTCCTGCCCACTGCAGAAGCTATGCCTTTGGTACCTGCTTTACCCAGGGATGGAGGCACATGAGTGACAGTGTAGTGTGGGGTGAGAAAGAGGAGCCCAAATACCCATTTGGAGACAGGAACTCAGTGAACTGTTTACTTGGATAGCGGAAAATCAGGTTAGGCCAGTTTGGGAATTTGTTTGTTTGTTTGTGGTGTGTAACTATCCTGTTCTTAGCTGTGCTTTGCACTTTGCACAGCTTGCTCGTGTGAGTGAGTTTCGTGGAGAAAGTTGCTATGCATGTGAAGAATGAGGAGGACATTGTTTTCAGTCTGCCTTCCCCACTTATACCTGCAAGGGAGAAGTGAAGGATTTTGTTACCAGCTTCTCCCTCTCGCAAATCTCTAGGCTGCTGGCTTAGACCATGGCTAAATCTCCTGTGTTCAGCCTGGCAAGGAAGGATGCATTTGTAAGGCAGTTGTGGTAACACAATGTTCAAATTTCTGTTTTATTGTTGATAAGTGGGGACTGAAGGAAGTTTTCTCTTCCTCTGTGGGCTTCTAAGAGCACGTCCCTCTCAATAAACATTAAAATTATCTTATGAGGGAGCACATCCATATGCACAGTGATAATTATCATGGATGAAACATGAAAAGGTCAGGGCACCCTCTAATAAGAAAGCCTCTCCCTTCCTTAATTTCTCTGTTAATGGGTGTTTTCCTTAGCTGGATCTAAGCTAGGCATGTTGATACTTGTTCCCCTTGAAAAACCAATGCAATTAATTATTATGTAATTGTTTATTTTGTATGTCTGTCTAGATACACCCATGAAGATGAGGTTAATTTGTGTTAGGTGCTATTCAGATTTGTTATGAGTCAATCCCTCATCCAAAACCTGTGCTGTTTCAAGATGAAAAAAACAAGTTCTTCAGATGTTTTGGGGAGTATTTTGAGCTTTTCTTTCATGTGAACTTATCTCTGTACTCACATGCCCAGCAGATAGACACCTTTGCAATCTGTCCGTTGCAGTGTTATCCCATTACTCCTTTAACGGTAGCAGAAAAGCTGCTGGGCTGCAGCCTGGTATTCACTGCACTCCATCCCAAGTCACTGCTGCATCTGGCAGTGTATTTTGATTTCCTTTTCCTGCCAACGGCTTGCAGAGACATTTGAGACCTGCAGGGAGAGAGGAGCAGAAGGAGAATGAATAAGTTTAGAAAACTGTAAGAGGATAAGCTCTGCTGAGGGAAAGGGGGGTTGTTGGTGTAGGTGTTTGAAAGGCATGTTGATGGTTTGTACCTGCCCTGTAAATCTTCTGGTGTCCTGTGTCACCAACACAGCTCTGCATTTGTATCCCTCGGGGCATCAGTTCTTGTCTCCCCCTTCTCCTCTTGTTCATCCAGCAAGAAGAAATGCATGCTGTTGCACAGAGGATATTAAATGTTTAGGGCCTGGTTACAGCAAACAGAGCAGAGCCACTCCCACAAGTCAGCTCTGCACACCCACGTGTCCTGTGTTCCAAACCACATTTGCATCAGCACGTTCAGGAGAAGAATCAGCAGCACCACCGCCTTGCCTTGCCAAATGACAAGGTCCCCAAGTCCATTTCCCACCCAGGCTGTGCCACAGAATTAACTTTTGAAGTTAATTCTGACCAGGCTCGTCAAGTGGCTGGTGGGGTTTTTCCTCCAGAAAGGAATTGTGACAGAAGCTGTTAGTGACAGTGAGTTGTCCTTTTGAGTCGGTGGGTCCATTCATTCCCTGTGCGAGGTGTTGCCTCCCTACCTTCAGCTCCGTTGCTTGCAGGGGGCTGGCTATCTCGGCGCTCTGTCCTTCAACCTGAACGAGCTGGAGAGTAATTTGTGCCCTGGTGGAAAGATGGACCACTGTAAAGATAGTGCTGAGATAAAACATGCTGCTTTAGAGTGTTAGCAAATGCCCCAAATTAGTTGTAATCCTTTTCAGCCAGTTTTTTAAAGTGTACATCTACTGGTTGCTAATTCCCTAATGGTTTTATGTTGCGTTTTTTTTGAGAAAACATTCACCATCAAACTTCTCTAAAATGTCAGAAATAATTGGGGAGAAGCAGGCCTTCTGATGGTCTGTTTATTTTGCAGATGTGGGAAGAATATCCTGATGTTTATGGGGTTAGGAGGTCAAACCGAAGCAGACAAGAACCATCGCGATTTAATATAAAAGATGAGGTAAGAAAACTAAAAAAAAAAAAAAGATGAGGAATTACTGAACATATAAAACCAACCAAACCCAAAGAGCAAAGACAGGTCTCGTCTGCATTGCCTTGTAAACACTGAGTCCTAGCTTGGTGCGTGGATGTTGGAGCTCACAGTTAAGGTCTCAGTCCCGTGGTTGGATCCGCTTGGCCTGAGGCCTCGGGAATCAGCGGGACACTGCGTGGGCTGGGATCTGCATGCCCTGGTCTGATTGCTGGAATGAGATGTAATGCAAGTTATGCTCTGCTGTAGAAACATCCTGGAGAGAATGAGACTGTGTAAAAACCAAAACCAAACACAACACAAAGCTAACTGGGAATAAAGGAAACTTCCCAGAAACACCAGACCAACAGAACACTCATTGCCCCTCCCAGAATGGATCATGCTGTTAAATGTTCAACTTTATGATCACTTTTCTGTGGTTGAATATTTGGCAGTTTTTTATGCTTCAGTTGGGGTTGACAGTGGTCAGAGCCTATCAGACAGACCTTCTGATTGTTCAGAATTTTTTTTTTTTTTTTTTTTTTTTTTTTTCCTGAAGATATAGGAATTAGCTGCTGCCTTCACTTACATCTAACAGGCTTTCTACGTAGAGCTTCTCATCTGCAGGTCTTCAGGAGGCTTGAGTAGTTACAGAGGAGAAGAAGAAAACCAGGGAGAGGCTTAGACCAAAAGTAAAGCTTGCGGCTTACAGCTACGTACAAAAACATGCAGTTGGGAATCTGAAAAGAAGTAGCAGATTTTCAGCAGAGCAGGAGTCCTGCGGTGGTGCTCTCTGACCATCAGGCTGTTTGTGCTTTGCCACCAAAGTGTGCATTTGGGTGCCTGAGAGGTCTGATTCGCACGGCAAACACAGGTCTCTGGCTCTTTGCTCTGGTGCGTTACTGTTGAGGCTTTTGGCACCCCCAGTGCCACCACCCACCCCCCCCACACACTCCTGTGCTGGATGTCCCACATAGCAGCAGGTTAGGAAGGGGCTTGGGGCACGTCATTGACTTAGCTTTTTATTTTCCTTTTCAAGTTCGGCAAAGCCCGGGCTCGCTGGGCGCCTCTCTGTGCGATGCCCTGGCATGCACTGCGCTGGCGATGTCACACCCACCACAGACCTCCGCTGCAGACCCGAGTGCCCTCTTAGGGACTCAGGTAAGTCCCAGCTTTTTTTGTTTTACAATATTACGTGGTTTTGCAAATGTTGTTTTCTTTTTCGATATCTTTATTTCCTACTACTTAAGGTACGATAAAGTTAAAAAAAAAAAATAAATCTGAGATGTAAAAACTTTGCTATACCACAAAATATTGTAAAAAACAAAAAAAAAAAGTCCTCCAAATGACCCCACTGCCACCTTTGTGAAACGGAAAGCCAAAATTAACAAAATTGGACCACCCCTTTCCCCTCTCTCTCCCCAAAGCAACACTGACTGGTCCCCGTAGGGCAACTCCCATCTGCAGCAGAGTCTGATGGAGGGTGTGACGTGTCAGGAGCACAGTGCTGGGGCCTTGCGAAGAGCAAGAGGAGATGGAAAGTCTTGCTTTCGGAAGACCTAAACGCCGAGAGGAAGGAAATAGCGTAGCTCGAGCCTGCATGGTGCTGAGCACTCCTTGCTGCTGCTGGAGCTGGCAGAAACCCAAGGCGCTGGACACCTCTTAAGATTGCTTTTTACCTTTACAGGGTTAAGCCTGTCGCCAGTGACCTGCTCTTGTTGCTCGCTGCTTGGGACTTCCAGCACAGTGCCTAGGAGCTTTTAATTGCCTTCTTCCCTAACGCTTCTCTGCAGTGTTAGCAAAAAGCATCGCCCAGGCAGCGTGGCAGGCTCAGAGCACAGAACAAGAATCAGCCGTCACACCTCCCTGCGTGCTGCCCCGTGACTCACCCTGGTCGGGGGAGGTGGCGCGTAGGTGCCGGTGGTTCAGTTTTTGGGGCACTGTTCAATCACTAGTCTGTCCTCTGAGACCAGCAGTTTGGGCAGGGTTATTTCTGTGTTAGAAATGATTGCCTTCTGGAGGCCACCGAGCACACTGTGCAGGTCTCAGCTGCAATTGGAGAGGGTGATAACTTGTGATCGATACCCAGGCGTGGGCTGAAAGACCAGGAAGCGAAAGTGCAGTTTTGCATAGAGGTGCAGAGCTGCTCAGAGGACTAGAGCTGTCTCCAGGAATAAAAGCACATGTGAGTTTTTTAGTAAAAACAGTACTTGCCCATGCATTTTCTTTGCAGTTAATAAATCATCTGCCTGTCAGAATGTTCTGGGGCAGTCAAGAAATAAGTGTGCCCAAAACAGACACAATCTTTTTGCTATAAAAAGGCTGGTTTGAGACTGGAGTTAGTAATAAATGGCATGGTGCATCTGTTCTGTGAGAGAGGCCACGAGTCGTGCACCAAAATACAGTTGGCTTTATTATTGAAAAAAACATTCTGCTCATTTGCATTTTCATTAATGCTCTGCCTCATGTCTTTACTGAAAGTTAAAATGCTGCCCGTATTGCTGGGAGAGAGAAGTTCAGCAGACATAAGAAAACTAACCTGGTGAGCTGAGGTTCTCCAGCTTTCCTGGAGCACTAGACCTTGGCCTCTGTTAAGCCTGAAACGTGCAAATCCTCACTTTGACTTCAGTCTGAAATATTTCTTGCCTCTGTTAAAGCAAGTCTGCCGCTCTCCTAGTAGGCAGCATGAGCTCAAGAGGCTCACCTGGACCATGCCAATGTCCTTGAGTCTCCACTTCTCCTGCCCTGGGCTGGCGGTGAGGATACTCATGGACAATCTGTAGGACCAGAACTTTAAAGCTGCTGCTGCGTTGCCCTGCTTGGTGCTACGTACACAGCATCATTGCGTTGCATTGCTACAGCACTGCTCCACGGCAAAATACAGGGTAATTAATCTAGTAAAAGTGTGCACACTTTAAGTGCTGGGAGAGAGAAAGAATAAATTAGATGGGAGGCACCAGAAAGGCACGGAGAGGGAAGGCTGATCCCTTCAGCTGGACATAGGGAATGTGAATTGTGAGGGGCCAGGTCTTAGTCCAGCTGGAAGCAGTGGTGCAGGAATACGGTGGGCATGATTCTAGGGTTTGGTAGGGGAAGGGGGAACTAGAGAAGGCCAGCGAGTTATCTTTCGTCTTGGTCACAGCAGCAGCACCCCAGAGTGGCAGCCTGAGCCCAGCAGGGTTTTGCCAAGCGCTGATACTCAGGCTGTGAGAGCGAGCAGTGTGCTGCCGACCTATCCTGCTGGGCTGACAAAAACCCTGATGGGGACTGAAGGCGAATTTTGTCACCTTTGCGTCATTTGGGGAGGTGATGTTTTTAAAATTGAAGTTGTATGTGATTTCCCAACTGATCTGCTTCTTGATGAGTGGGTGGCAGACTGGACCGCAGACAGGACCTCAGGTGCACACTCAGGACCTGGCGTGCTCCCAAATCTTTGATTATCATCTGCAGTTCCTTAGCTGAGGAATTTACCACCAACCAGAGTCTGTGGGTTGATGTTGGTAATGGAGCGTTACAAGCACGCTTCTGTTTGTGGTGCAGAGCCCAGGGCAGACTCACTCTTGGGCTGATTTGGGCAATTTGAGCAATTCAGTGTAGAATTTTGCAGCTGGGTCCTGAAATGTGGATTTAAGCAGAATTAAGAGGTTGCTAAAATGTGTTTATATTTTTTAAAAACAATTTATTATTATTTCTGTCTAAAATGTTAGAAAGCAGCTTTCAGCCAAGGTCTGGAGCCTGACTCACCAGGGTCAGGGTGCCAGGAGGAGCTGGAGAAGGAGACTTGGATTGGTGGTAGGCGAGGGAGCAGGGTGGAGAGGCTGAGTCACCGGTGGCTACGCACGGGGCTGCGAGCACGGTGCTTCCCGGCACTTGAGCAGGGAGGATGTGGGAGCGCAAGGCAAGCAGATGACTCAGGCTGGGGACTGGCTGTGTCAGAGGAGATAGAGCTGGGCTTGACACGCATCCAAAAAAGACAATGGTGTCTTTGAAAAACGTAACTGAAGGCGGCTGAATTGCAGTCACAAGTTAAATTTTTCAAGGCAGAAAGAGGTGAGGAAAAAATTTGTCATTAAGAGATGAGCATCAGCTTTGTAGAGACAGTGACAAAGTAGGGGAACTGTAGAGGGGTTAGGAAAGTGGACATTAGAAACTTGAAAAACAAGATTTTGGCAAAGAAGTGGAGTTAGTTTCAAAGAGCCAAAGGTTATATTTGGTTTTCTCCAAATCTGATCATCTCTGATGCAGAGCAAAAGAATAAGCTCTTGAAAAACATGCCAAAATTGGAATGGTAAAGCTGCACGCTTCAGAAAGTGGATAAGAGATTAAAAAAGAAAAAGAAAATTGAGGACTTTTAAACTTTGCTATGTCGAAACTGAAATCTGTGGAATGCTTGGCTTATGTTGCAAGGGAAGGCAGGGCTCTCCGTGATGTTTGCCAGGCACTTGTTTCCTGGATGCTTGGTCCATGAGACAGGGGTTTCATGCAGGGCTGTGAAGCAGATGGACAAACACATTGTTTGTAGTAAGATAGGTGCAAATGTTGTTATTGTGTCACATGGAAATCTGACAGAAAACCACAGTGAAATTCAGCAAAGCTCTTGGTCTAAACTGGCATCCGATATTTCAGTACATTTTAATGGCAACACTGATCCAAGCGAGAAGGAACTTTCTGTTGGTGAATGGGAAGCTGGAAAATGGAAATAAAGGATGCGGAAGGAAAGCAGAGGTGTGGGCCATGGCTCTCTAGAGCCTCAGCTTTTTCATTTTACAGCTTCACACCATGTCATGAAATTGTTGTGCAAACAGCTCTTAGTTGTAAGCTTTGCTAGCCGTATTCAGGAGGGTGGTGGATGCACCAGGAGATGCAAACTGAGGTACCCATGGTGATGGACAGACATTACCTAGAGCTAAAGCTGAATACTGCCGCAAAAAGTAGTATGAAGCGGAAAATTTCCAGTAAGTGTGTAGGGCAAGCAGTATTGGAGGCTACTTCAACCATTTTAATATTCCTTTAGAAATCTTTCATTGGTTTCTTTAGTTTTCTCCCTGCTGATTTGTGTTTTCTGGGGCAAGTGTATGAGATGAAGTCATGTGTTAGTTGAGGCGTGTTATCTGTGTAGTAATCTGTTTTTATGGTTGACTGGTTTTTACAAAAAATGGAGTTGTGTACAACCCACCTAAAGATTTTATTTTATTTTTTTTTTTTTAGCTGTCTTGGTCTGTAGGAGTTAATGACGCCCATGTTTAAAATAGTACATCAAGTAGTTAGAATATCTCTAGATATATTTAGCCAGAGAGATTTCACTGGTGGAGGCTAGAGGATGAGGAGGAAGGAAAGCAGCAGGGCACAGCTCTGACCCAATCCAGGTCCTCAGCGACTCAGGAAAGCAAGGACATTTGCAGTGAGAATATTGTCTTTTTTTATAAGAATTTCCTTCCTTATAGGAAGTTTCTCTACTGAAAGCAGAGATCATAATGCATTTGTGTGGCTGCGAAAATTTCTGCAATCACAGAAACTAAACCTGAATGGCCCCAAATACTGCAGGATTCCTGCAGAAATGGCAAGTATGGGCACTCATGAAAGTACATTCAACCACTGCACTTCCAGTTAAAAGCCTTGTAAAACAGCTGAGCCTTAGTGCTGTGGCAGGCCCTGAAAGTGCTGTCCAGAAAGCACAAAGTCACACTGCTGCCTGATTCTTGAGCATCAGGCAGGAGCGATGCTCACCTTGCGCCATGGGCAGAGCCAGCAGCAGCTGAGCTGCTCTCTCTCTCTGTGGGGGACGTTTTGCCTCCAGTGCCGGGCAGTGCAAGGTTTGGTGGGTTAAATTCACCCCGTGGTTTTGTAATCCGTGGGATATTGCACACGCTGCAGGTCTGCCTGACCACTGCCGCTGCCGAGACGGCATCTACCAGGCATTGGAGGTTGATGCTGAGGGGTTGGTGGGTCGCAGCCTTGCGCCTCCCAAGCTCAGGGACTCCAGAACAGATGTAGCAGAGCTCTTCAGCCTTTCTGCAGAGTTACTTTCTTCACGCCGAGAGCACAGCGATATTAACCCTGCAGCTGAGGGATCGGTGCCAGGGAACTGGCTGCTCTTTTGCAGCCCCATCGCACCGAAGCGTCCTTCCAGCGCTGTAGCGAAAGAGCACTCAGGCTGTGCCTGAGCTTGGATCACGTGCATGCATTTCAGTTGTGTCCTTGAGGAGACAGTCCGGAGTGAAGCCTACAACCTGATTTTCTTTCTTTTCACTTAAAGGCAAGTAGTGAATCTGAAAATGAGAGCCCAAAAAGAAGAGGCCAGAAGCAAATGAAAAAACCGTAAGTTTCTAGGGAAAGGGTTTTGAATGGTGGTACTTTGTCTAGTTTTATCTTTCAGGACAGTAGTACTGGCTTGTTTGTGGGCATTGTCAACATGGAGAGATTGTAAAATAAATTTACTATTTCCAGTACTAATACTTTGGATGACTAAAATTGAAATATGAATATGGATGTACAGATGGAAAGGATTTCCCAACTTTTCTCTCTTCCCTTATTGATTAATAAAGAATAAAATGCCAAATTATTGTCCTTATCTTTCATAACTCTCTGCTACAACAGATAACCTTCCCTAAAGGATGTTTTGGATGTCCAATCACCGTAACCGAGTTCACATACAGTCATATTTTACTGCCTTTTCCCATCTAATAAGTACCTTCTAGTTTTTCCAAGTACTAAAGTGCATTGAGGGGAACTACAGGCTCCCTGCTGGAGAAAACTTAAACACAGCCACATGATCCAGCTCTCTTTCTCCTGTTTCATGTCTTCTAGTTTTTGATTCAGTTGTATGCACCAGTGCAGAACAGGAGGGAAGGTAATAAAGCACAGGGAGGACTGTGATAGTATGGACCTCTCCTGGGCAAAGGGAATAATTTCTGTAGACTCTCCATGTACTCCTTGGAGAGAGAGGATAGGCTCCTTCAAAGGGCATTTTGGAGCTGCAGCTTTGCTGTTAATTGCCCACAGAGAACCTTCTTCCTTCCACTAATGGTACAGCGTGATTTGGCTTCACACTTGGAAACTTTAATTGCCTGAATTTAGATGGTAGGAGACTTCTTTTTCCATTTTCTGGGCTACAAGGAGGTCATGTAACTGTGCATGTTGTGGCTCGTACTCCGTAAGTGAAAATGAGCTCTTCTCTTAAGATTCTTCCAGCTCGTTTCAGAAATGTAGAAGTGGAAATGAAATATAAAAAAATTGAAGCACTTGCCCGCCCAGTTGTAAGACGTACAGCTCTGCCACAAGCACTGCTGTAGTATGTGCTAAGAGTCACTCTTACTCAAGATATACTGCCCCTACGTGAACTAAAACCTAGGTGACACAGACCTCTTTCTAAAAGCAGAGAGCCATGCCACAACATCCCCTGTGCATTGCGCTGAGCAACCAAGAGTGCAGTTTTGAACTTTCTCGTAATTATGGCCTGCTAGTATTAACCTAGATGTCTGGAGCCCCCAGCATAAGAAGGACGTGGACCTGTTAGAGCAAGTCCAGAGGAGGGTCATGAGGATGATGAGAGGGCTGGAGCACCTCTCCTATGAGGACAGGCTGAGAGAGCTGGGGCTGTTCAGCCTGGAGAAGAGGAGGCTCCAGGGAGACCTGATAGTGGCCTTCCTGTACCTAAAGGGGACCTACAGGAAAGATGGGGAGAAACTCTTTAGCTGGGCCTGTTGTGATAGGGCAAGGGGTGATGGTTTTAAAATAGAGGGAGGTAGATTCAGACTTGATATAAGGAAAAATTTTTACAGTGAGGGTGGTAGAACACTGGCCCAGGTTGCCCAGAGAGATGGCTGATGCCCCATCCCTGGAAACTTTCAAGGCCAGGTTGGACGGGGCTCTGAGCAACCTGATCTGGTTGGAGATGTCCCTGCTTCTTGCAGGGGGATTGGACTGGATGGGCTTTAAAGGTCCCTTCCAACCCAAACTATTCTATGATTCTATGACTTGGATGTCTGCTTAGCCAAATATTTGAGTGGAAATATGATTGCCCTTCATGACCTACATTTCTGACCGTAGAAATAAATGGAAAAGAGAGATCTCTGGTGAAGAAGAGGATGAAGATGGAGGGGAGCAAGGCACCAGTGGAGAGAGTGAGCCTGAACCGAAGAAAGTTAAAGCAAGAAGACCTGCCCAAAGGAGGTAAGAAGTGGTTGATTCAGTCTATCTCTTTTTCTGCTTGTATCTTTTCTGCCTGTGCTAGGTGGAGAGGTAATCTCTATTTGTTGCTAGAGAATGTGTTTTTTTCCAGCAATATTACCTTGTTTACGGCCTAGTAAACCTAGGACCTAGTTACTCTCTCATCTACCCGTGTCATGCTCTGGTGAGTGATGAAGTGGTTTCCATGGTAGTTAAAGCAGACTAAATCCCTAGGAGTCTTAATACGTGAGATTCATACTTTCTTAAATACTCATAAAAATGGATGTTTAGTAAAACATGCTGTATTATGGCTTTCTATTAATTCTTATTTTAGAACAGTGACCAAACCCAGTGTTAAAAAGCCTCACAAACCCCAGCGTGGGAAGAAGAGAAAGAGACCAGACTCATCTGAAGATGATGATGACGACGAAGATGATGAGACCCCCAAGAGACAAACTCGACGAAGAGCAGCGAAAAATGTCAGGTATCAGAAAGCAGGGTGTTGCTTGACAATGAGAGCTGGCTGGCTGGGGAAGAGGGGGCACCAGAGGGCCCTGAATCCCTCTGGGATACTGCAGATATCTGATGGCTGAGATGTGGTTCGTCTGACACGTTCATGCTGCGAACATCTGACTTCTCGTTACCTTGTTTTGCCATCTGTAAAGGAGGGAATATTTACCAGTCCCTCTTAGAGAAATGTCTGGAGGTTTGCATAATGTTTCTAATCTCAGAAGAGATAAAGAATTGCAAATAATAGGTTAAAATCAGTAAAACGAGCTGTGCTAGATTGGACCAATTGTCTGAGAGTGGCTGACAGGTGATGCCTTGGGACAGAGCGTTGAGACATGGTGGAGGTAAAGCATTATCCATTCCCCAATATGTCTTCTCACCTTTTCACAATCCTAATAAAGGACTTGCAAAGAGCCACATGAAGAATATTTTTTTGGCAGTTAAATGTTCATCAAAGACGAGAAGTGTAGTTCCTAGGGCAGTGTAGGCACACATGCAAACTTTTGTTGCTCTGCTACCTCCATTGTTAAACTTAGAGTGATCTTTCACCAGATAGAGGAGACATTCTCTGTTGGTTGTGGTCTGACTTCTGCTACAAGGATTGTTCCACCTCCTTATGAAGCATCTGGTGTTGGCCATCATCAGAAAAACTATATGGACAAGATAGAGTATTAGTCTGATAAAGTGTAGCTATCTGAGTACCTCAGGGAAAAATACTGAATGGCTAACTTAAGAAATGCATGTGCTGAACATGTACTGAACCCCAGGATAAATGCTGAAGAAGTCTTGCTCCAGTCCATGTCTTTTTTTGTGTTTCTGAACTGGGAAGAGTCAAGGGCTTTTTATCAGTTTGGTTTTAATCTTGTTCAGTTACAAAGAAGATGATGATTTTGAGACGGATTCTGACGACCTGATAGAAATGACTGGGGAAGGAGCTGACGAACAACAAGACAACAGTGAAACTATTGAGAAAGTCTTGGACCTCAGGCTTGGAAAAAAAGGAGGTGTGTAGTTCTGGAAAAAGCCTTTATTTCTGATGTCAATGATGCACTCATGGTTTCTCTTGAGCTCTTGCATCTTTAAAGTGGGGCCAAGGGTTGTTTCAGTGCTCTTCATCCTTTCCTCTATGCCTCTTATTTATGTCTTCTAGCAGCTTTTCTTAAATTTAGTATTAAAAACCCTAAAATGTCAAGTTTATGTACTTGTCAGCTTTTGTTTAGTGTGCACACATTTTAAAGATGCAGTAATTGTTCTGTAATTCTTGCTTTTCTCTTCTCTGAAATATAAAATAGATCTTCCAGTAAAGTCAGTTTGCACAGCTCCATTGACAAAGCCACAATGAAAACAAAGCTGATGTTTTGTTCTCATAGCCTTACAAAAGTGTTTTTGTAAAACTGAATGATCATGAACATTTTCAAGAGACCTTTGAATTACACTCAAAGGAAAAGCATTTATGATAGTTTTAAAAATCTTTAAAAAGATTCTGTTGTATGGAAAACTCTTGTGTGCCTCTCTTTCTGAGTTGCAGAATCTGCAGAATATTCTTTGTGCTGTCACAAAAGATGTATCAGAAGAATAACTTTCTCTGCTCTAGTGCAATTCATGTCTAGTGCTTGATAACAAAGGTACCAACTGCAGCCTGATTTCTTTTGCAGCCACTGGTGCTTCCACCACAGTGTACGCAACTGAAGCCAACGGCAACCCAAGCGCTGACTTTGATCCTGAAAAGGATGAGGGAGAAGTTCAGTACCTGATCAAATGGAAAGGCTGGTCGTACATCCATAGCACATGGGAGAGTGAAGAATCCCTGCAGCAGCAGAAAGTAAAGGGCCTGAAAAAGCTAGAAAACTTCAAGAAAAAAGAGGAGGAGATCAAGCAATGGTATGCTTTACTTCAACCAGTGATCTGGCCTTGGGCAAATCTTTTTTAGCCAGAGGTTTGCAGAGTCATGACTGAAAACATTTGATTTCTTCTTGTAGAGCATGTTTCATTCAAAACAACTGTTTTTGGTGCACAACACTCACGTCTCTGCCTACTGATGAACATCCACCCTCACAGAAATGATGTCTGTGGCCATGGTGTTGAAAGAGAGAGGAAGAGGCATAAAATCCACAATACTGCCACTTCCCAGGCTTAAGAACTGGGGTAGCTGACAACAAATAAATGGTGCACAGATTCACCTGGCCCAGGAGGTGACATGAGGGCTTGAAGCCTTATTAACCCTTGTTAAATATGGGCTTGTCTGTATGCAAGTTTTGGCATCGGTTTGTGTCCGACCTCCCCAGGAACTATAAGGGGAGCCATGATTTGTTTCCAGAGTGATAAAGCTTGAGTAGCAGCTTCCATCTCTGATTCTGGTTTTGAGACTGGTTCTTGCAGCAGAATAAGGCAATTTAACAGAGAGACTATATGAACATCTATGAGATTTGCTCCTCAGTAATGATTTATAATTATAGGAAGCCTTAAGAAACATGTCATATAAGCAGTAGTCTGCTTCTGCATGACAGAACCATATAGGAAAGTAGAATTTCTATATGTGGCCTCCATGAGCGTTGTAACAGAAGCATTACAGTGTTTTTTTGGTTTGGATTTTTTTGCATCTAGGCTGGGCAAGGTGTCACCTGAAGATGTAGAATATTTCAACTGCCAACAAGAGCTAGCTTCAGAGCTGAACAAACAGTATCAAATAGTGGAGAGAGTAATTGGTAAGTGAACCCAATGCTTTTGTAAAGAGGTGAAGTGAGATGTGGGAACTTTAATTTCTAGCAACAGCAGAATGAGTGTATGGCGCTCTCTTCTTCCCTGTCCTCCAGTATTTCTGGAGAAGAAAGCCTGGTGTTAAGTGTATTTCAGTGTAAGAAATTCAGAGATTTGAACAGTAGAAATTGAGGTTTACAGATTTGTATTTACAAGCAATACAAATCAATTTCTCTCCGTGCCTGGAGTATGGGATGATACACTAGTTTCCAAGGGGAGGCTGAAGTTGCTGCTGCTGGAGTTCTTTGGCTTCAGCCCTTTGAATGCAAGGTGTTTGTAACCAAAACAGCGCTTTTGTGAGGACTGCTTTCTGTGACGTGGTTGAGGATGTGGTTAGGCTGCAAGGCAGCTTGGTGGTTAGATTTTCATGATTACTTATTAAAAATAGCACTAACTGAGCACTTCAGTAATATCACAGTAATGTCAGTCAGAGGTCCTAGCATCCAGTTGCTTTGGGAATTGGCTTGGAAAGCTGTTGAACCTATTTCCATACAATTCCTATAAAAACACATGGGGTGTGTGGCAGTGGCAGCTTTCCTGCCCTGCTCCCTCTGCTGGCTGCCTGCGCTCCAAACCCTTCCTTCCCTTCTGTCTCCAAACACAGCTGTGAAGACCAGCAAGTCTGCAACGGGACATTCTGATTTCCCAGGTAAAGGAGCATTTTTTGGCCCCTCTAAACTTTTCTTACTAGCTGAGACCTGTCTGGTGGTTGCACGGGTGGTTCAGACTGCCCCTGTGAACCACGCTTGTGGTTCAGCCACACAACCGCAGTTGCTGAGGTTTGGGCTTTTTTTTTTTTTGCATGTTTTGCAGCAAACAGTCGCAAAACGTCCTCGAATGAACCTGAATACCTGTGTAAGTGGATGGGGCTGCCCTACGCCGAGTGCAGCTGGGAAGATGAGGCTCTGATAAGCAAGAAATTTCAGCACTGCATTGACAGCTTCAACAATCGTAACAACTCCAAAACGATTCCTACCCGGGACTGCAAGGTTTGCTTGCTTCTCTTCTCTTCTGTTGCTGAATTTCTCCAGGTGGGGTGATGACACAAACAGTGGGAATGGGAAATTTTGTCAGGATAAATGTCAGAGAACATTTTCCTATCCTCCCACCAGCGTTTGAACAGTTGTTTGCTGTTCTTATATCATACTTTAGGCAGAGATGTAAACCCCCTTTTGATTCCATTTACTCTGTGCACAGTGAGAACGTTATGTCTCCCTGGGGAGTGGGAGGCTTAATTAATCCTTGCAAATGCTTCCTCCTCAGAAGGAGCTGCTGCAGATATGCAAAGTTTTAATATCAGTTGGATGAAAAAAGAGCACACCTGGGAAAAGAGATACCTGCAAGATGCTGGTATAGTGGAGGAGAGGGACGGATAATGGGAGATAAAAATGAGAGGATGAAAAAGAAAGTGGAGCTTGTTCCATCTAGTGGGGATTATGTACAACTTACTGCACTCTTGGGGGGACTCAGCCCTCGTCATCAGAAGCAGAGGACGACAGGCAAAACTGAACTGCAGACATAAGCACTGACTAGGAACGTGTGGATGGACTTCAACCAATAAACAGATATACAGTCATTGCTGAATTTTCAACCTCGCATTGTCTTTTTCTTCAGTGGGCTTACAGCATGATCTTTTCCAGGTATTGAAGCAGAGACCGAGGTTCGTTGCCTTGAAAAAACAGCCTTCTTACATTGGCAGTGAGAACCTGGAGCTGCGAGATTACCAGCTGGAGGGCCTCAACTGGCTTGCTCACTCGTGGTGCAAGTACGTACAGCTGCTATATGATGTTCGTTTTGTCTCCTGATTTTTGTCCCAGCAGAATCTGGCTCTCTTGTTTACAAATGAGGTCTTTACCTGTCGTGCTTCTGCAGCTTGAAGGATTTCAAATGTTATCACGCCCAGCTGCATTGCAGATACTGCAAACAAGAACTGTCTAGAGCATGAACTTAAGAAACCTTGTGCAAAAAAACAAAAAGTATTTTCCTTGTCTGGGCCTGTTCACGTGCGGGACTTGGCTGCTATGTGATCCTAGTGCATATCAGCCCTAACTTTCTATTGCCGTAACTGAAAAAAGGGTTTCTGGCTTGGCATGCTTACACACTTGTTGAAGTATTTGAGAAATGTCCTTCTAAAATTAGACCACTGAGTCTCCTCTCCCTTTGCCTTTGTCCTTGCTTGCCATTTTGGACTGATCATAGTCTATTCCTTTTTGCAAGTTATTGTACCATGTACGGTCTGCGTGTCCCTGGATCCACTTGGAAGTGTTTGGATAAATGTTTTTGCACTGCCCTCTTTCTGTCCCTGTCACGGATTCATGCTGGTGCACAATAATCAGCAGTGATGACAACATGTACTCACACAGGATTTATGTTTGTTCTCTTCCTTTTCAGGAACAACAGTGTGATCCTGGCTGATGAAATGGGCCTGGGCAAGACGATTCAGACAATATCCTTCCTGTCATACCTCTTCCATCAGCACCAGCTGTATGGCCCTTTCCTGGTGGTGGTGCCCTTGTCCACTCTCACCTCATGGCAGAGAGAGTTTGAAGTGTGGGCACCTGAAATAAATGTGGTGGTTTACATCGGAGACCTCATGAGCAGGAACATGGTGTGTAATAAGAGAGCAAAGGGTGTGAGGTTGGGTTGAGATGCTGGGTGCGAAGCAACAACTTCTGTGTAACGTGATGCGTTCTGCTGGAGAGGTTGACAGGTAGTACTGCACTACTGCAGGCACCTAGAGCTGATGTAGCTGAGCACTTGGGTGTAATTAATTCACTGCTGCAGGGACTTTTCTACCTTATTTCCCCTCTTAGAGTGGGCGCGGGAGTACTGGCTTCTCTCAGAGGGTCTGGAAACCACTACTGCACTGGGCTGAAACATGCTGCAGTAAGGAGTAAGCACCGTAAAAGTGCTTGCCTTCTATGTTCTGAATTATTCAGACAATGAAGCACACGAATGTTGTAAGTCTAGTGGTGTCAGGAGTGAGATGATGCGTTCAGTTGGCAGATGAGGGTAATGCCACAACAGCGAGTTGTTTGACCTTATTTTGTTACCTGTGCAAGGGCAGCTGTGCCATGCGTGCACTAAAGCAAGCTGCTCCTTGGACATCCTGAGCTTATCAAATTGCACCTTGAACCAACAAGGTTTTGGACTTGGTTGGGAGTCTCTGGCTATACTACACTAAAATAACGATTGTTGACTCTTTCCTTTTGATAACATTTGTTGAGTTAACATTTATCTCCTCTCACAGATACGTGAATATGAGTGGATCCACTCTCAGTCGAAAAGGTTGAAATTCAATGCACTTATCACAACATATGAGATCCTTCTCAAGGATAAGGTGAGTCATGGTCCAAGGATATTTTTATTTAGACTTTCTCCTGCTTGCAAAGAGGGAAGCCAGCCCCCAACTAGTGGGTTTTACCTCTTTCCTCTGTGGTGATGGAAAAAGTATAGCTACTATTTGCTTTTGCTTGTCAGCAATGCAGAGGGAATGTGGGACACCCGTTATAGTGTCTTCACTCTTGTCCTGCACAGTTTTGTTACTCTCTTTACTTGTAAGACACCCAGGTGGGGCAGCAGGTGGATTTTACCTGGTTTAATTTAGGCTAGTTAAGAGGACAAATCATTACGCTGAACCGCTAGCCGCAATGTTAACAACATCTGGATTTTTACAGTTAGGAGAAATCTGTCTGCTTAGGAAATGCTCATCAGCCCTGTTAGTGCATCAATGAGTCCTAGCAGCAAGCAAGAAACTTAATAATTAAAAAAAAAAAGAATTAAAACTCTCAGGTTACCTTAACTTTACAGGCTTGTTAGCGTGGTCTCCTGCTGCTGCTCCAGTGGGGCTGGTGCTACAGCAGGGCCCCATGGCCATGGAGAAAGGGAGGAGTAGGGGGTTGGGGGAGGACTGTGCTTTCTGCGTAAAGCAAAGGTGGATTCAAATAGGTATCCTTGCCAAAAGAGACTTCAGATATGGCAGGAACACTATACAGCATGGCTAGTTTTCAACTTCCCTTTCTGAGGAGGCAAAACTAGCATAAGCATCTTGGTCCCAATAATTTGTTAACAAGTCACTCTTGTGAGCCCAGCTCCTTTGGTGGTGGGTCCAACACTGGGGCAGGACATCCTGGAAAGCACATACTGTGGTGCTTTCTGGCCATGGAGAGAGAGGCATGTGCAAGGTGGTGGGGCTTGTCTGACCCAGCATCTCCTTGGGGCCTTTTTTTTTTTTTTTCTCTCTTCTTTTCCTCCAGGCTGTTTTAGGAAGTATTAACTGGGCCTTTCTAGGCGTGGATGAAGCCCATCGGTTGAAAAATGATGACTCTCTACTGTACAAAACGTTGATTGATTTCAAGTCCAACCACAGACTGCTGATCACTGGCACCCCACTTCAAAATTCACTCAAAGAGCTCTGGTCCCTGCTGCATTTCATCATGCCAGAGAAGTAAGTCTCCTTTTGGGCCTTCAATAAAATACCTCTATGTCCATTCTTGTCCATTAAATAGATTTGAGGGAGTGCAGAATGGCAGAAATCCTTGAATTAAACTCAGTGGAATTAGAGCAATGAAAGGGGAACAAACATTGGTGGGGAAAATTAGAGGTTAAATGACTAACACAAGGAGTATTTCTGTCAGCAAACTGAATGGGGAAACCTAATACATGTTTTTCAAATCTCTCTGCTCTCTTAGAGCCATCTCTAAAAAGCTAAACTTGTTTTAAGCAATCATCTCAACCATTTCTGAGGTTTCCAGTACATTGTGGTTCAGCCACCCTCGCCAACAATTTTTTTGGCAGTCTCTGGGAGTATTGCTCAAGGATGGTGCTGTCTAGATGATTGTTCGCGTGTCCACATTAAAACAAATGTTTTGCTTTCTTTAAAAAAAAATGGACTAAGACAAGCAAGCCTGAAACTGCCTAAAATTATGTTTGACTGCAAAAGGAACTGTCCCCCAAATTCTTCTTATTGGATCATAAAAAGAGTGAAGGAAGTTTCGTATCTGATAGATGCTGTTTGGTGCGTAAGATGAGATATTCTGACCGCTCTCTGCTCCTTCTTTCTGTTGCTAGGTTTGAGTTCTGGGAGGATTTTGAAGAGGATCATGGGAAAGGTAGAGAGAATGGCTACCAAAGCCTTCACAAAGTCCTGGAGCCGTTTCTCCTGCGCAGAGTGAAGAAGGATGTGGAGAAATCTTTGCCGGCCAAAGTGGAGCAGATCCTGCGGGTGGAAATGTCTGCTTTGCAGAAGCAGTATTACAAGTGAGTCATATATTAAGTGACTGAGAATGCCAGTAGAAATGGGAACATCTTTCTGTGTGTCCTTCACAATGCAATGTGACAGCCATCACCTGTAGTACCAGGGGCTTCACAGTAGGAATCTGGCGTAGGGTTGTGTGGCATCTTGTCCTCTAAAAAAGCACCTCCAGACTACTGGAAATGCTTTTTCAGTGATGAAATTCAAGTGGTCAGCTTTGCAGGATAGGGGCTATGTCTGTTTTGTGGGAGTAAAGCTCCTCATAAAATTGTGGTGCTGTTTAATGTTGAACTATAATAATATCAAGAGGAAAGCAAGATCAGCATTTCTAGTGAGGAAGCAGCAGTATCCTGTAGAAGTGGAGAGAGATGGAGGAAGGAGAGTAGACTGGTGCCTGAACAAGATGTCCCTGACAGTTTTGTTTCCCTAGGCTCCTATGTGCCCAGTCCGCACTGTGAAACAATCTGAACTTTTTATTTTCCTGCCTGCAGGTGGATTTTGACAAGGAACTACAAAGCTCTTTCAAAGGGAACGAGGGGGAGCACGTCTGGTTTCCTGAACATTGTGATGGAGTTGAAAAAGTGCTGTAACCACTGCTACCTTATCAAACCTCCTGAGGAAAACGAGAAGGAGAATGGCATTGAGACCCTACAGGTGCGCAGTACCTTTGGTTACCACTGTTTTTCTTTAACTTTTCTATTTCTCCTGTCCTCCCACCAAGATAAGATCTGAAGTTAAAGTTTCTGCTGCTTCTCCAATAGAAGCAGTCCTTACAGCTGAGCCACTGAATCTCCTGCCCTCCCCTTCCACTGTAGACAACATTTTGTGGCCATCTAGAGCGGGAGGTGCATGCAATATAAGATCTGTCTTGGATGATTCATTTTGTGTGTAGCCTGTGCTCTATAAATCCAGATTATTTGATTAGAGGTGTACAGGAGTACCATGGCCCCAAAAGAACCAGCTCTCTGCACGTCTCTGTAGTGTACATAAGGGCAAGGTTGGAAAGCATCAGCTGGAATGACGGTTACTTCTTCAGTCTCTGATCAGGAGCAGTGGAAAGCTAATTCTCCTGGACAAGCTGCTGACCAGGCTGCGGGAGAGAGGCAACAGAGTGCTGATCTTCTCCCAGATGGTGAGGATGCTGGACATCTTGGCAGAGTACCTGACTATCAAACACTACCCATTTCAGGTGAGAAACATCAGCATGGAAAACAGTGGGGTTCATTGAAAAGTCAAGAAAATGCGAAGGGAGCCTGCGCAGTGGGAGTCACTGAGTTTCCTAGGGGTTGTTGGTTGGAATTATAGGTTGCACTTACTGTAATACACTGGGGGGAACTGGGAAGTCCCTTCATTTCAGTGTGGCCCCATTTCTGCAAAACACCTCCTCTGACAGGGCCCCTGCTTTGGCCTTTGCCCTGTGATAAACCCCGAGGAGAGGATAGCAAAGGCAGAGACCCTGGCTGGGAGCCTGTAATGGGAGCTGTGGTGTCACCCGCTGTGTGACTTGTGCCTGAGCCTACCCCCCTCTGCCCTTGCGACACAGCGGGCTAAGACAGTGCAGTTATTTTTAATTGGCGGTTATTTTTAATGATTAAATGCTGCAGGCAGGGAAGGGAGCTGTAGGGCTCCCAGAACTTGAGTGCAGCAGTTTCTCAGGGCTCCTTTACCTTCTTTCTTTTATCATTATTGTTGATTTTTCCAGCGCTTGGACGGCTCGATCAAAGGCGAGATCCGAAAGCAGGCGCTGGACCACTTCAACGCTGACGGCTCTGAGGTACCGCAGCTGGGGCTGTCCTGCCTCAGGAGGGTCTGGGTGGGCTGCCGAGCAGCAGGCATTTATGGCTGAGCTGCAGGTTGTGACTGCCAAGAGGGGATTAGTTCGGTTCATTTCTTTTTACAGGACCCTAGATGCTTTTAAAGACACAGATATAGCAGGTTTTGCGACTAGCCGTATTGCTTATTTTCAATCCTCCCACATCTGAGGAACAGGGCCGCACGTCACATCTCCACAAAGTCCCGAAGAGACTGGGAAGAGCCAGAATTTAACAATTCTCTCCCCATGGTTTGAGGAATAACATGGTTGCTAAATGATTCCTCCAGTCTGAAACTGGTTTTGGGTATGAAATGGCAGACGCAAAAGGGAAACTTTAAGTGTTGGCAGGCAGTGGAGTCTGATGGTGGAGGTGACAGTCTCCAGCGTAATAGGAGAGGGCATCTCAAGCCTCTTATCCCCAGATAAGAGTCAGGCTTGCTGACTCACAGTGACTGGTGCAAGGCACTTGTTCTGTGCCACAGGCAGCCCAACTGTGAGAAATACCTTTCCTCACTCCAGAAGCTTGGACTGGAGGGGGATTCTCATCTGACACAGGAGATCCAGCTAGGTGCTTCATGATCATGGGAAAGTTAACAAATAAAAGTGAGGAGGAGACAGCAGCGCGGGTAGGAAAGGAGCAGGAATACCCATAGAAAGCTGCCTTTTCCCCTCTCCCGGGGGCATCCACTGAGGGCTCAGGCATCCTGACTCTAACCTGGCATCCTGTGCCCTTGGGCAGTGACACAAACAGTCTGTGTTAGTTGCTGCTCTCTCTCCCAGCAGGCTTCAGGCAACAAAAATTGTCTGCCTGCTGCCTTTGTAGGAGTCTGGTGGGCAGTGTGATCTGACTTTCAAAAGAGACTCCAAGGTGCCCTTGCCCTGAGCTGTTTGTGTTGCTCTCCTGTAACAGTGTGTGCTGAGCCCTTCCTGGAATAGCACACCTTTCACCCCTGCCAGCACCGCCTTACCTTGTGCCTGGGCTTAAGTGCGTGGAACGGAAATCCTTATTCTGCTTTAAGAGGCATGATTGTAACAGAGCTCTCCCTCCGTTTCCTTGCCTAGCTTTGAAGTTATTACTCTTTTACGTCCACAGTTACAGGCTGGCTAACTCATGGATGCTTTTCTTCCCCCTCTCAGGACTTCTGTTTCTTATTGTCAACGCGAGCTGGAGGGCTGGGAATTAATTTGGCCTCTGCTGATACTGTTGTTATCTTTGACTCGGACTGGAACCCCCAAAATGATCTTCAGGCTCAGGCTCGGGCTCACCGGATTGGACAAAAGAAGCAGGTCGGAAGAGTTACCTGGATCATTTTCTCTGTGGCTTCAGTGTGCGCATCTAAATCAGCTCCTACCTCACCAGAGCTTCAAATATGGTCTTTTTGCCCCTAGTTCTGACTCTAGAGAGTACTGCCAACCCAAGGGAAGCTCACTTAAAAGCAAAGAGACAAAAAATCAGCCCAAATTTGCCAGATTTTTCTGTTGGCTTTGGGTGCTGGCATGGTTCAAAACCAAGAACTCAACCAGTGGCATTGCAGTTCTCAGCCTTGTGAACTCTGTTCCTTCTTACCCTGAAAAACTCAGAAAGTAGCACATCCACCTTTACTAGGGTTTGGTTAGATATGTGAAAAGTTTGATGCTAGTTTGGGTTTGGATTTGGATTGACTGCTTCAGAAGACTTTTACTCTGTGCTTAGGCACACTACAAGAACTGCGTTAACCAACTTAATTTAACTGAGATACAGAAAGATTGTGCTTGTTTTTCATCTAAAAACCCACATATTTATATGAGAAGACAATGTCAGTAGGCCAGCCTCCTGCAAAACAACTGAGTGATGCATCACGGTGTCAGCAAAGCATGTTCAGGTCCAGGAAATAGCTCTGTTCTTTTTTTTTTTTTTGTCCTTCAGGTGAATATTTACCGCCTGGTCACAAAGGGTACAGTAGAGGAGGAGATCATTGAGAGGGCCAAGAAGAAAATGGTACTGGATCATCTGGTGATCCAGCGTATGGACACCACTGGCCGAACTGTTCTGGACAACAACTCTGGGCGATCCAAGTAAGTGATTGTGTCAGGAGGCAGGGATGTCTGGTACAGCGTGTAGCATAACCAGCTTCACCTGCTGGTATTTCCCAATATTTATTTGATAGGGGACAGGGCAGAAGGCTAATAAATAATGGCAACTTCCACTGATCCAGCTGATGCAACCATTAATTTGGACACATAGGATAAAGATGATCAGAAATAAAAAACTAGTTTTAATGCATTAGCTGTTTTTCTTTCTGTCTTCCTCCCAGAGATCATCCTGGTCTGAGGGAACGTGGGGGTGATGGTGGAACAGCTGCAGTTTGCAATTTGACTTCAGACTCTCCCCATTTCCCCCAAGTAGATATAGGTGGTTCCCTTTACAGCACTTGTCTGTGGTAGAGCAGGAAAGAAATGAATAAAAAAAGCTTTTTATAGTGCTGGGTACAAAACTTACTTCTTGCTTTACTTAGGAAAAACTTTGGTATGGTTTTGTGCTGTAGCGGTGCTGACTTAACAGCTCAAAACACATTTTCCTTCTCATTTCTTCTTGCAGCTCAAATCCGTTCAACAAAGAGGAGCTGACAGCTATTCTGAAGTTTGGAGCTGAAGATCTCTTCAAGGAACTTGAAGGGGAAGAGTCAGAGCCTCAGGTAGTTTGAAATTGAAATCACATGGTTGTTTGTAGTCCTCTGCAGGTCTGCATGGGGGATTGTGTGTGTTTGCTGCCTCTTTGTACTTGCCCTGTACGTGAGAGCAGGTCAGTGAACAGGGCACATGTGAGTCCAGAGAAGCTGAAGGAAGAGCGCTCTGTTGTTGGAGGATCAGGCGTTAAATAGTAATGGTTACCAAGAGAGTCCCTTGGCTCTTGAGGATTCATTAGCTAGTTCTAGCACAGCTTGCTGAAAGCTTCTCTCCCTGCACTCCTCTCTGAGCACTTCTACAGCCTCCTTTTTTGGTTGTTCTCACAGAGGGGCAGGAGTCAGCACAGTGAAGGCGAATAGGTCGCTCTCCTGCCTTGGGGCGGCATTGCTTGACAGTTCAGTATTGACTGCGTGGACCCATTCTTTTAATGGCCCAGTAGCAGAGCTTCCCCCGATGGAAACAGTCCACAGTTAATGCATTTCATTGCCTGGAAATTTTCCCTGCTGCTCAGCCTTGATGTTTCTTTTCTGCTGTCCTATCACCCTTATTTATACTTTTTTGTGCCACTTGAGATGGTTCATCCCTGCCCTCGGTGATGACACCCTGCAGATATTTGCACTTTATTTAGCTCAGCACAGTGCGTGTTTAGCTATTGCACCCCACGAGTCTTTTCTCAAAGCCTCTTATTTCCTGCTGTGCTCAGCACCCTCCGCTTTATCGCTCTTTCTTTCCGACTGGTAGGAGATGGACATTGATGAGATTTTGCGTCTGGCTGAAACACGAGAGAATGAAGTGTCCACCAGTGCCACTGATGAGCTCCTCTCCCAGTTTAAGGTATGGACCCCCTGGCTCTGTAGTGGGGTGCAGGAATGTGACTCCCCACGTCTTGTCACGGTGATAAGGTCAGTAACAGACAGGATAAATCAGACCTGGTGAGAGGTGACCTGTACAAAGCAGTTTGCTGAGGGATTGTCTGGGTTTGGTAGCTGGGGAGATAGGTAAGTATTAATTTCATTTCAAGTAAGTAGTTTTGAAGGCTGTGAATAAAATGCAGAATTTACCAAATTTGGAATAAAACCCAGTAACTTACAGAGGCTCAGCAGTACTTCTTAAACTGCACGTACTTCCTCAGAAGTTGTTAGCCCAAAGACATGGCAAGGAACCAGGAATGTAGTGACATAGGGATCAATTATAAAGCAGTTATGGAAATGCTGGCAAAATTCCTATGGGGAAGGAGTTGAGGCTTAACAGACAGCTCTGGGGTATTCCTGCCAAGGGAGAGAATTTCTAAAAGTATTCCTTTGCTTATAAAAGGTGGCCAACTTTGCAACAATGGAGGAGGAAGAGACAGAGTTGGATGAGCGGTCCCAGAAGGACTGGGACGATATAATTCCAGAGGAGCAGAGGAAAAAGGTGGAGGAGGAAGAAAGGCAGAAAGAATTGGAGGAAATCTACATGCTGCCTCGAATCCGGAGCTCAACTAAAAAGGTACAGCGCATCTCGAGGAGCTGAGGGGCAGGAGGCGAGAGCTGGCAAAGGCAACACTCAAGGGGGATGCCTTCTTGCCATCTGAGTGCTTCTTTCCCTCCTCCAAAGTTGGTCAGGAGTAAAGCACAGAGGTAGCACACTGACCTCTTGTTGGATTGTGCATTGGGCCCATGGATTGTAGTGCAGTGTGAGGGCTCATACTGGATTTGGTATGGCTCATCTTGCCTTAGCGGACAAAACAAAGAGAACCTATAGTGAGCACAGGGCAAAATTTCCAGCTGTATAATGCAGGTTTTACTGCAGTTTATGCCATTTTCTGGCTGTTTCTTTTCTTTAGGCTCTCTAGCTCCTTGGACTGTTCTTGCCTGAATGTGGCTCTTGCAGGCAAAAGAGAAAGCATCTTCCCAAGTTTTTTTTTTAGGTGATGGGATCTATTTCAATCCAACAGAAAGCCGACTGTGCAAGGAAACTTTTCTGGGATGTGGGACTTTTAAAGGGTTATGAACTGTTCTTTGGGATGAGCTGGGGAAAATATTAAAAGGAAAACTAGGGAGAAGGATAATTCATATTGGATTATTCCAGATTAATTTCTGAGGTGTCTTGGTTTTCAGCTGCTGGCTAGAAGGCTCTAAAGGGAGGGTGACCACCAGAGCCTTAGCTAGCTGGAAACTGCAAGGGTGTGCAGCCTCTCTGGGTTGATTACATGGTCTTCTGCATCTTCAGGAAGAGATGTGGAGGTGTTTTACACTCTGAACTTGAAATAGTGCTAGTGCACAGGAGGGATGGAAAAGGTTGGCAGATTAGCCAACTGTTAACTGTACTGCTGTTTTTCTGGTACATACAGGCTCAGACAAATGACAGTGAATCAGATGCAGAAACTAAGAGAAGGCTTCAGAGATCATCTGGATCTGAAAGTGAGACTGACGATACCGATGATGAGAAGAGACCAAAGCGCAGGGGGCGCCCTCGGAGTGTTAGAAAAGATACTGTGGAAGGATTTACTGATGCTGAAATCAGGAGGTCAGTGCTGAGCACAAAAGGCACTTCAGAAAACAAATATAGAAATCCTATGCAGGTGGAGAATACCCCAGATTAATCCAGGAGGTGTTCAGCTGTAAGCATGACAGTTGTTCAGGTGGAGCTGGTTCACTGGGCCAGCTTGTGCACATTTTTATAATTCAGTTTGCTCCCAGCTGCTGAACTTAACATTCAGGTCTGTGCAAAATGGACTGGCTTGTCTTTAGTCAGGCTGCAGGGAAACTGGTATTTTCCTAAAATTAATTCTTGTTGTAACTGCCTTTCCTGGGACAGGTGGTTTGAGCTAATTCCATAATACACCTGAGGTCTTAAGTACCATGAGCTGGAAAAGCCAAGGACTCTGGCTTTCCTGGCATGTTTCTGGCAGTAGTCCTGCTGATTGAAGCTTAAGTGAAAAGCAGGCTCTAGCAAAATAATTCCATGAGAAGCGCTGGTCCAGCTGATCCCAGCAGTTGTGTATCCTTTTCTGCACTGTGTCCCTGAAGGCAGCTGGCGGCTGAATTTCAGAGGATTATTTTCCTCTCATATCTTCTAAATCTTGAGCCTTTCCTGAAGGTCTGTGTCTTATGACTCTGCCCAGATGTTCAGCCAAAGATGGAAAAGAGGGGGTTGTGATTTTTCCTTGACTCTCTCCCTCTGTCTCTGAGTTGATGTATTTTTAAACAGGAGATGGCCAGACTTTTTGGATTGTGGTAGCTGCCCCATATCTAGCCTGAAACCATAGAGAAGACAGGAGATGTTATGATGTGAACTATAGCAGCCATTTAGGTTGTTATGATGTAGCAGAAAGAGGCTTAAAGAGCACAAGATGAAAAAAAGAAGTGAAAAAAATAACTCATTTTGAAAATAATCTGTAGTTGAAGCACAGCGCACTGTTCAGTTGCAGCAATGGTGTCTGACTCTTGCCGTAAAGTTGTGTGTTAGCTGTGGCAGTGATTCTCACAATAAAAATAAGACATAAAAATAATAATAAGCAATCCTTGTCTGCAAACCTCTGTGACGGATTGCACCACATTTGGCTCTTCTGTGATGCGTTGTAACACTTATAGCCTGAGTGTTAAAATTACTAATGACAATGATTTAATGCCTCTTTTCTCCTTGGAAAAATGAAGTTAATAATTACCAACATGGTGTGAGCCAATGCTTTCAATTTTTATTTTTTTTTTTACACACTCTTTACACAGTTATGACTTTCCTAGTTTTTTTTCTCATCTGTCAAACATCCGACATTCTCAATAATTTTGTGGTGTTCTCCAGCCAAGGTTGCTAAACTCTTTGTGGGGGCTAATGGATTAGGCTTCCCAGTGCTGAGCGATGCTTAGCTAATGAGTGTGGAATGCAAGATTGATAAGGTGGCAGTTTGTAATTGATACATTCAAGCGTATTTGTGATATTGGACCCACTTTTCATGGCAGTTGCTTTAGTTTCTTTTTTCTTTTTTTTGCTTAGGTTTATCAAGGCTTACAAGAAGTTTGGACTGCCTCTTGAACGGTAAGTCCCAACCTGGCCCTGCTGCAGAGGGTTGGGTTCTGGGTCTGGAAAGCTGTAGTCCTTGCTGAGGTCTCAGAGCTGAGGCAAAGATCCCTGCATATGTTATCTGAGAAATGACTGTGCTTTTTCAGCTGGTTGTACTCTTCTGTTGTGAAACAAAACTTGTGTACGGGCCTTGACATTCCTAACTTCAGCCAGACAAAAGGGACAGCAGATGGCAGCTTTTGACCATCAAGTGGAGTTAATATGGAACTGGGGGAGTCACAGGGATGCCTGTTTTGCCCAAGATAGACAGTTCTCACCTTTGCTTTAATACTAAAGATTCCAAAGGATTGGATCAGTTATACTACATTAGCACTGCACTGCAGGTGTTAGACCTAAAAAAAGGACTAAAACTCTGTTGTTACCTACAAGAACTCCCATTATTAAGGTTTTGTACATTCATACATATACAGCATTGACTACTAGAAGCTATGAAACAATTGCTGAGGAAGCAACTGGGAGCAGATATGCTGTATCAAATACAAAACTTGCAATTCTTTTTTCCCGTTTTCCAGGCTGGAGTGTATTGCCCGGGATGCTGAGCTGGTGGATAAGTCTGTGGCTGATCTGAAACGGTTAGGGGAACTCATCCACAACAGCTGTGTGTCAGCAATGCAAGAGTACGAGGAGCAGCTGAAAGAAAATCCAAGTGAAGGTAAGCAAGAGGGTTGTGTGCTGCTGTTATAATATTTTGGGGAGTGTTCCCTGGGACTGGAGAGAAAACCATTCCCTTGCTGGATGGGGAAGCATGCCACATTGCAACTTAAAAGCAAAGAACAAGCACACACTTAGACCATCCCATCTCTGCCAGGCAGCTCCTAACAACAGAGGGAAACTCCTGATTCCTCTGCTCAGACTGGAAAGTGCCATTTGGGCCTGCTGGCTTCTGCTGAACGACTTCTCCTGGGGAGAGGCTGAAGTCATCAGCTTATTTGATGGTGGGCTACAAGGCAAAGCAGATTGCATTTTAACTGGTGCTGTGTACTCCATGGTAAAGCTGGATCCACAATGAGCACTTCCCAGAGCTGCCATCATCAGCCAGTCTCTGTGTGGCTGTTCTCTGCTGTTGGTTTGGAGATACAGGAGTCCAGGCTGAACTTCCCGCTGGGTCTCTGCCTGTTGCAGCTGAACAAAACTACCAAAGCAACAGCTCCAGTGCACTTAGGTGTATTTTAAAGAAAATTTTACTAGGAGGTGTTCAGATTGCAGTTCCAAGTGAGTTAGTGGAAGATAACTTATTCTGGGGGCCTGCCTTAGCAGACAACTTTATGTTTAAATAAGAGGTTGTAGGCAAGGTCTTGACCTCTATGTGTCTAGAGTTGTTTTTTTTTTTTAGAGAGGCACTTCTTTCTATTAGAGTTCTCTTAGTTGCTGTATTTTATTGCTGAGCAGGGAAAGGACCTGGAAAAAGAAGAGGTCCTACTATCAAGATTTCTGGTGTCCAAGTCAACGTGAAATCCATCATTCAGCATGAAGAGGAGTTTGAAATGCTGCATAAATCCATTCCTGCAGACCCAGAGGAAAGGAAGAAGTGAGTTTGGCTAAGGAGGCGATGCAGAAAAGAGGCTCAGGGAATTTGCATTTTGTGGTGGAATGAGAGTAGCCTAGAAATGTGGGTTTGCTTTGCCCCTCACAGCATTAAAAGTAGCTCATGTTTGAAATGCCTTCAGGTACCGCCTGACGTGCCGTGTCAAAGCTGCCCATTTTGATGTAGACTGGGGAGTGGAGGAGGATTCTCGCTTGTTAGTGGGAATTTACGAGCATGGTTATGGAAACTGGGAGCTAATTAAAACAGATCCGGAATTGAAGTTATCTGATAAGGTAGGTTGCTTTGCTTGTTGCTTGCATTGGGTCCATTGCAGTGTTCATAGAGAACATGTTTGATTTACTCCAGAAACAGATGTTTATGTTTGTAACCACTCCAAAAATAATAGTAAATAATAATGAGGAAAATGGTGACCTCCATGGAACGTTGCATGCTTGATGGAAAGCAGA
This sequence comes from Tetrax tetrax, assembly GCA_009806455.1. Taxonomy (NCBI): domain Eukaryota; kingdom Metazoa; phylum Chordata; class Aves; order Otidiformes; family Otididae; genus Tetrax; species Tetrax tetrax. Next base: position 66,944 of record WHYT01012943.1, read on the forward strand.
GTTGTGTTATTTGATTGGCAGTAAATTTTCTCTGAACAGTACCATATGAACCACACTGAAATGATGCAGGAAGAAAATGGTAATGCTGACGTGTGGTTACATGCACAGTATAGAGGTCACGTTGCATAATTGTGACTTGATATTTCCTTGAACATCTCATAACAATCTGAGTCTGAATTTCTGTGTGGAAATAATTTTTCACAGATTTGACAGTGCTTATGTCAAGACTGGTCTGTGTTAGCTTTGAGGGTATAGTTACGTGACTGGCTATGGCAGCAAGGCCAGCTGGAAAGCCTCCATCTAGTTCCTCTGTTCCTCAGTCATTCCCATAAGAAGTGTTTATGGGGGCCATGTTGAGATGATCCAGGTTAAAAATAAGCCGCCATCCGTTGTGTCAGCACAATGGAAGGAGTGCAAGCTGCAACACAGGGCTGAGGAACATCGAGAATCTCTACACCAGCTTTTCTGCCAATATGCTACATTCCCATGACATCCCCGCTGGTGTTTTTAGCAAAGATCAGTCTGTGGCTGAGTGCTCTCCTACATGAAGTTCAGAAAGGTGTTTTACAATGGAAACAATTGCCTGAGACACGCCATCCAATTTTCAATGAAATATGAAGGAACCTAGTTGGCAAGCTGAGGTACTGCCTCCAGAGAGCGGCACCTTGCAGCCCTATTTTCTGCTAAAAATTCTGCATCTGTATCATTGCTGTAGCAATGTCTCAGGTTATGAGAGGGGACTAGCCTGCTGTGACAAGGCTATCACAAACAATTCTGATGCATCAAGGAGAGCGGACTGAGTTTTGCAACTCAAGGTCCCAAATACAGTTTGCAAAGGTTTTTTTTTTTCTTCTTTTTGCACACTTATAAGAAAGATTGCAGAGAATCTAGAGAGTTGCCTTGGGGTCCTTTCACTTCTGCAAAAGGCCAAGGGCAGAGATGCTTGCTAGAAGCTTTGCTTTTGGCTACACAGAGAGAGTCTGTGTGGGAGCTAGAAGAAATGCTTGAACCTTCTTGTTTTCCCAGAAGGTGCAGCTTCTCCAACCCTTTGCTGGGCCTGGAAGGACTGCTGCTAGCGTGTATCTCTCTTCTCAAGGTTTGACAGGTGCATGTGGGTGTATTTTTTCTTTTTCTTCTTTTTCAAAGATCCTACCTGTTGAGACAGATAAGAAACCTCAGGGAAAACAGCTCCAGACCCGAGTTGATTACCTACTGAAACTGCTGAAGAAAGATCTGGACAAGAAAGAAAACATGAAAGATGGGGAAGAGGTGAGATGTGGCTGCTTGATTCTGGGAGTTTCAGGATGAGTGGTTGGCTGATGGTGGAGACAGCCTGTGTTCCCAGGTCACTGAACATAATCTACATGAAAGGATATGGACTTGTGTGTTGTCTGATTGCATTGAAATGATAACAACTAAGGGACAATTAATTAATTATTACATGTACTGAAGGACTCAGGCTCATCAGGCTTCCTGCCACCTTGCAAGACCTGTGGCTGTTAACGAGATGTTCAGGAGATGGGTTATATCCCCAGGAAGCAGCTGTAGCTATCTGCTTGCCCTAACTTGTCCTGTTTTTTCACCAGGGTAAGCTAAAGAAGAGGAAACCACGAGTAAAGAAAGAGAACAAGGCTCCCAAAGTCAAAGATGAGCATGGGAATGAACTGTCCTCTCCTCGGCACTCAGACAACCAGTCAGAAGAAGGTGAAGTCAAGGTGAGTAAACTTGGTGGATAGCAGCTTTTCTGGGTTTCCTTGAGCTATGTTGTTACCACAGAAACTCACCTTGTGAAGCACTCCTAGCAAACACCCTGTGGAGTCAGGGGGCACTAACTTCAGAGTGCATTCCCACAGAGGCTGGCAAACACAAAAACGTATGTACAGCTGTCGGGGTGAAAGAGGACCTTTCCCACCCAATCTTTTCTGTTAGTACTTTAAGCATTTTGGTGGATCCTAGAATGGCCACACGCATCCACACATTGAATTGGAGGAAAAGTTGTCTCAGGACAGAGCCTGTTGCTCTTATAAAGGAGAAAAAGAAGAATTGTTTCCCCCTTCTTTTCAGTATGTCAGCCAGTGGTGAAGCTGGAGTTTACCAAGGTCATGCTGTTGCTTAGAAAACCTTCTGTCTTTGCGTGGTTTGGCTTGTAGTCTAAGGCTTTTTGTTCATGTGCTGATCAGTATCTACCTTAGGGGCTGAGCGTTCTTGAGCGCAGCTGGCATAGGAAAGCAGTGCTTATCTAGTTTGCCAGCTAGTTACAGATTGGGACTCATCTGTTTTTTATACCCTTTTGTCAAGGGTTGGGTGGGTTGCAGCAAGGGGCTTGCTCTCTGGTTAAAGAGGTGTGAGGCCACATTTGGATGGAGGTCAAAAATTGCCTGTGGTTGCAAGGATGTGAGTTTTATGGAAGAAAGTGTACATGAGGTGAGAGGCTCCAACTATGACTGTGCTGTGACTGATTTTCTAGGAGGATGGCTTGGAAAAGAGCCCAGTGAAAAAGAAACAGAAGAAGAAAGAGAACAAAGAGAACAAGGAAAAACACACAACTACTAAGAAAGAAAAGGAAAGTGATAAAGAGAAAAAGAAGACAAAAGACAAGAAAGAGAAGGTACGTGGTACTCAGGAGCAGTTTAAGAGATAGGGAAGTCTCTGAGCAGAAAGGCAAGCTCTGAGACTTGTGATTCATTAAAGGCCTTCTGTGAAGAGACATCAATGAAGGACTGTGTGGTGAGGTGTTATCCATTTTTCAGCCCTCCTGAATTCTTATTGTGAAGAATTGCAATCAAAAGTAGAAAAGGCAATAGAACCTAAAGCTTGATGGAATGTGAACAAAAAGGAAGAGATTTTGTCAGCCTGCCTTTAAAGTACAGCTGTCCCGGTGGCAGTGATATGGCCAAATAGCTGATGTTAAGGAAGAAAGTGGGAAAGAGCCTGAAGCACTCAGATCAAAGTTCTATTCAACTGTGATTTATCACAGGGTTGGCAGCTCCTTGTCTGTATTCCCCTCTAATTTAAACTCACCCCAAATAACCCAACTGTCCACACCATCAAGACTGTAAGTTGTCCTTGTCACTGTTCAGGACTCACCAGAATGAGTGTTTCAACATCAATGGTATGTTGTGAACTAAGATGTCCTTTGAATTTTGGGTACAACTGCCCCGAGGCTGGATTCAAATTGGAAGGGGGGTAAAAGCTTCTATAATAATGACCTGAAGTACCTGTCCAAGGAACAAGTATGTACTGCATGGCCAGTGTGTTTTGACACTGAGGTCATAAGTGCAAACCAAGAAGCTTTGTTGCATATGTAGGGGAAAGCTTGCTTTCCAGTGATTCTTGGTATGACTTTGACTCTGAAGGGCTTTGCACGTAAGTCGTATAAGTCAAAATTTACATTAACAGGCTTTCCAGAGAGTCTGAGGACTGGTTGCAGATCCTCGTAGACATGACGCTACTCTAATCACTGTCCTTTGCAAGGGACGTATTCTTTAGCTTAACCTCTCTTCCAAGTCTTCAATGTTGGTTTTCTCTGCATGAGTATGAATATCATATTCCTATCCAAAAATGTTGACTCTGACTTCTCTCTACTCCCTCAGGAATGACGTAAAGCTAAAGAGAGACACTGCAGCTAAACAGTTTGAGATCTTGGGAGGAAAGTTGTAGGAGCGGTGCCCGGGGTTTAGTGACTGCCAGTAACAACAGTGTGGAGGTGGTTAGTTGGATCACTTGGGATCCTGCAGTCTGGCTCATCATGTGATGTATGTCATTTGTCCTTGTAAAGCCTAAAGGTGGTGAAGCCAAATCTGGAAGTAAAGGGAAGAGATCGCAAGGTCCCGTCCACATTACCGCAGGGAGTGAGCCGATCCCCATCGGAGAAGACGAGGATGATGATTTGGACCAAGAAACATTCAGCATAGTGAGTATTTTCCTTGGTAGATGGGAGGGCAGTGTCAGAGAGCCCAGCAAGGCAGTCAGGGTTTGCATGCATGTTATCCAAGGTCATGTTTTAGGTGTCAGGGAGTGAGCCCCCTCCTAGTACGCCACAGTGATTTCCTCTGGCCAGTCTGAGTGTGGCAGAACAGCCCTGTGTGAGACCTGTCCACCAGCTGCCTCTGTGCCTACCAGCTGGCTGCTGTAAATGGCACTTCAGCTAGAAGAAACCTCAAAGCTCTTTCAGCTCCCAGTTCTCACCAAGCAATTGCAATGTTAAAAGGTTCCGATAACTCTCTTCAAAATTCTGCTTTGCATGAGTGCCAGAGATGCCAGCCAGGGCAGAGGAGGGCAGCATATCAACACAGCATGCAGAAGGGCTGTCTTCTTCAGCTGATAAGTTCCCACCACTCATTTGACAGCCCTGAGCTACAGAAGACCTTGCAGCCTTATGTGGCAGTCTCTCTCCTGTAGAAGCCAAGGAGCCATGGGGGCTTTTCCAGGCCGGGAAATATGGGAGAGTTTTGAGGGTGACCTTGTATGGCTGTAGGAGGTGCGGAGTTGTCTGAGCTGTTAGCGCTTTCCTAGCTGTGTAAAAGCTCTTGCAGCAAACATGCCTGCGAGGCTCGTTGTAAAAATAGCCTTTTAGTAAAAGTTGTCATGGCAGACTCTCCTCAGCCCGATTTGCACAGTGATGTGCTGAAATACTTTTTAAAAACAGTTCTCTAAATTCAAATCTGTGTATTCCCTGCAGGTTATTCCTGATGTTATTTTTGTCAGATTTTTTCTTTTACTTCCCCTCTGTGGTGCATGAAAGGTCCAGTCAGGCAGTAGAAACCTGTCTGATTTACTGTCTGGGCTCAGCGTTGATGTGCATAGCTGAAAAAAGTGGTGCTTTCATCTCATGTCTTCCAGTTTGGGTAAAAGCGATAGATTAAAGCGCCCACAGATGGGGATGGACAGGGAGGCTATCGAGCGAGCGCTCGTTCAGCTGGGGCTGTTGGTTCAGCGTGTCGGTGCATGGCTACGCTTCCCTTCCTGCTGTGGGATCACTGCAAGAGCAGACAGTTTGCAAAGCAAATTATTCCCCTCTAAAAGGGGGGCAGTGGAGGTGGGGAGACTCTCATCTTTTCCTGATTATTTTCTGCAGCATTTCTAACAAATTGCTATTTTCGTAGCTGATTTCTCATTTCTTAATGGTCAGATAAATCTAGTATCTCATGCTTATGAACTTCTTACAGCTCTGTCTGATTAACATGGGAACACTGTAGAGATTTTTGCCAAATGAATCAGTTTCTGCTCTCTATTGCTTTTTCAAGTGCAAGGAAAGGATGAGACCAGTGAAAAAAGCACTGAAGCAACTCGATAAGCCTGATAAGGGACTGACGGTTCAGGAACAGCTGGAGCATACACGCAACTGCCTCCTAAAAATTGGAGACCGCATTTCTGAGTGCCTTAAAGCCTACACTGACCAGGATCATATCAAGCTATGGAGAAGGTGAGGGATCATTTTGGGGTTTTTTTGGCTGGTCTGTGATATTTAAAAATGGTAGTCAGAGGCTGATAGGTTTTGTGTGAATGAGTGTGCCATTTGCCTCTTACTTATCTTCCTTTTGAAAGAGAATCTTGCATTCTCTAGCCCATTCAGTCCATAACCAGTCTCAGAGAGTTTTGTCTGCAAGTTGTGCTGGTTTCATTTAAATTGATTTCAGAGCTACTTCAGATAAACCAGTGCAAACCCCTTTATTTTACTTTGAAGACCATCATTTCAGCTCTCCTGATCATCCTGTCCTCAGCTGGATTGGGATTGTTTTTCAGAGAGAGAAGACCTGATTTGATGTTGGTTTGAAAGGAGATGGCAGTTAAATTGCTAATGTAGCAATTAACAGAAAATGTTCGTATCCTTCTAGGAACCTATGGATATTTGTGTCAAAATTCACAGAATTTGATGCCAGAAAACTGCACAGACTCTACAAGATGGCTCATAAGAAAAGATCACAGGAAGAGGAGGTGAGATCTGAAGTGCCTTCCCTCTGATTGCTTCAAGTACTTGTTGTACTTGAAGTATCAATACTTTCTGTCTCTTACAATGGGCATTCTTTATTGTTGACATTTTCTTAGCATCTAAACAGTCCTGGTTGTGTTTGCCTCCTCTTTCATGTGGAATTTCTCCTCTCCCCTAACAACACTGGTCACCTTGTCTTGGCTGTTCTGACTGTTGCTTGGTGTGGCATGCTCTGTTGAGTTGATTTTTTGAGTGAAAAGACTGGGAATGCTGCCCTGTAGAGATGGAATGTAGAAGCAGAGCTGCTTGGGGCAGAACTGCTTCTGTCTTGCACCACACTTGTTCTGTTGCCATTCGTACCACACTTGAGCACGGTTGATTCACAAAGCCCTCACGAAGAGATGGGTGGTCCGCAGCGTGAGAAGTCTTCAGACAAATCCAGAGCCTGACAGACAAGGCCATTGCGCACGTAATCTGAATCTTTTGGTTGAAGAGCAGTTGAGCTGTAACCCTCTCTTGCACCTTGCAGGAGCAGAAAAAGAAGGAGGACATGTCCAGCATGAAGAAGCCGTTCCGCCCAGAGCCTTCAGGCTCCAGCCGCGATTCTGTGATGTCCCAATCTCACGTGCCTCACAATCCTCATTCCCAGAAGATCCACCTGCCCTCATCCCACGTTCAGCAGCAGATGCATGGGCACCCGCGTGACAACTACGGCCATCCAAACAAGAGACATTTCAGCAACACAGGTGAGCTCTGGCAAGCCAAGAGATACTATCCCTTCTAACTTAATGGCTGTTTGTAGGACACAAATCCTTCTGGGGCTTGTGGCTGGTCAGGTTTAAAGGTGATAGGATGGAACACATTATCATTGAACTTATTGCTGGACTAGAAAACATGATATAATGATGAAAAGAGTGTAAGAACAGGACAGAATAAGATTTGCTAGAATAATGATAAAGAAATTCAAGGAATAAAATTGGGCCCACGTAAGTTTAGAGAGGAGAACGTTAATGGGGCACAGCAATAATTATAATTTCTTTGAGAATTCAGCAAAGTAATGGGCTTAAACTAAAGTATGAAAGACACTTACTGGTGCTTTTTTCATTGCAGACCGAGGAGAATGGCAGAGGGATCGAAAGTTCAACTATGGTGGCAACAGCAACCAGATGTGGGGTGGGGAGCGGCATCACCAGTATGAGCAGCACTGGTACAAGGACCACCACTACGGGGATCGGCGACCTCGTGGAGAGCCCCACCGGAGCTCTGGGAACTACAGACCAAATAACCTCTCCCGCAAGAGGCCATATGAACAGTACAACAGTGACCGAGACCACAGAGGCCACCGAGATTATTACGACAGGTAATTCCCTTTCATCTCAGAAAGGCTGTGAGAAGTTTGCAACGATGCACCCAACCGTGGTGGCCAGGCTTTCCTTGCGGAACTGATCTCCATCCGTTCGTTTTCTCTCTGCAGGCACCACCACGATTCCAAGCGTCGACGATCCGATGAGTTCAGGCCTCAGAACTACCACCAGCAGGATTTCCGACGGATGTCTGATCACAGGCCACCCATGGGATACCATGGCCAAGGACCTTCGGACCACTACCGGTCCTTCCACACAGACAAATCGGGAGATTACAAACAGCCTCTCCCTCCACCTCACCCTGCAGTGTCGGACCCTCGCTCGCCCCCCTCTCAGAAATCCCCCCACGATTCCAAGTCACCTCTCGATCACAGGTCACCTCTGGATAGGTCATTAGAACAGAAAAACAATCCAGATTATAACTGGAACATTCGGAAAACATAAAGTGACTGAGAGGGGGAAGCACACATCTGAAATATTTGGTTTGATGCAACAGCTGCTGGTTTTTCCAAGCCAGCAACCAGAAACTCTGAACATGCTGCTATCATCTTGCTGGGTCAAGGAGGATTTTGGGGGAGTAGATGGAGGAAGATTTTCCCTAGTTCTTGGTTCTTGTTTGGATTCCCATTTCCTTTCCCCTTTTCTACCATTGAACGCTGGAACCAACCTTGCTGCCTCATTCTTTGTTTTGTTTTTGTTTTCCCCAGTGCAATGGACCCAAGGGAATTTTCCCCAGCCAGTGTTTCCCTAAACTGAGGAGGAGGATCGCTGCTGCTTAGGATTGTGCAGAAAGCGGTGTGCCTGCTCTGACTTGATGTTACGTGACAGATGCTGCTTTGGGATTGGGGATAAACTGGTTGGGCTGGGCTTTGTGTGTTACCAGCATAGGGCAATGGGAGGGCGTATTCAAGGAGGGACAAGAGAGTCCCTCAGCAGCCAAGCTTGGTTGAAAGAGGGACTCAGTGTCCCTGCAGAGTGACTCCAAAGGGGTTGGAGCCCTGCTGGTTACAGTGCATTGCTTTCCTGGCCACATTATCATTTCCATGTCTTTATCCATTTCAAGAAACTGGCTCTGCTTTGATTGCTGTTGTGTCCCCTGCAACAGAAGAGGTGTGGGGGATCTTCCTCCCATCTCCAGGGCTGGAACTGGCAAAATCTTGACTCCAGGGGGCTTTGGGATATGTGAAAAAGGAAAAAAAAAAAAAAAAAAAAAAGGGCAGATTTCTTCAGCAAAGGTTTAGTTCACTTCTAACCAGCAAGAAAGAAATTGGGGTGAGAACAGTATTTCCCAGTGGGCAGGGCTGAGGAATTAATAACAAAACTCCTCTTTTCTTCTGACATGGGCAGCTTGGATGGTCCAGGAACTAACAGATGCTGACTGGGAGCCACAAGGTCAAAAGATGGCTCTGGGCACCTGGGGATTCTGAAGCTCCTAATCTCCCTGCCACTGAAGTGCAGTGAATTCAGTGAGCTGATCGTTGTTCAGTGACCAGTCTCCTTCCTGCCACCGTTCAGCAGTCAGCAGTAACTCTGATGAAAGTACCTGCACCGAAAGACCTCCTGTCTGTTGGACAGAAATTGGAAATGTCCTGAGGGCTTAGCACTTAAGTGAGCAGGGACAGAATGAGGAATTTGGGACTGGTTCCTTAAAAATCCTTGGAGCAAATGTCTTAGGAGCCCAGCATGGCAGAGAGAAAAGAGGAGTCTGCAGCCCAGCTCAGTGGACTTTAGAGCAAACACTCCAAGTATTCGAGCCACAGCGTATGACGCAGAACAGTGTCCAGCCTGGAGACTGGTGTAGTGAGAGGGGTTGCACGCAGATTGCTGGCCAGAAGTAGCTGGGGTGATTATTTTTCAGGTCCTAGGGCTTTGTTTGTAGAATCACATCCCCGAAGACCACAAAGCTCTCCCAACAGCTGGACTGCCCAGAGCGTGGTGTCTGTGGAACGCGTCATTTCGCAGAGCTCAGTATTAAAGACCAGGCTGTTCCAGGCTCCTCTTGGTGGGGGGCAGAAGCTGGGCCTCCTATTGAGGTGTCAGTATCTGACCCTAATAAGCTGTGATGTCCTTTCCCCGAAAGACTGAGGGGAGATGGGTGTTCAGGGCCAGCTTCCCAACTCCAGCCAGTGCCTTGGAAGGCACAAACACACCGACACTAATAGCCCCACGTCCCCCCTCCCCTTTTGTTTTTACTTGGCAAAATTTCCACCAAATGCAGGGCAGTTTTTCTTCCTTAGGGGCACCGTACTGCCCTGAGAAGGTGTTACGCTTGTGTTTACCTATGCAGGAGGAGGTGAAGACAAGTCTTCCACAGTCCCCCTTGGAGCTGCTGGGTGGTGGAGGTGTTGAGATAGCATGTTTCCACGGCGTTTCTCGCTAAGCTGTGATTGCAGGCGCGCTTGCTGTGGTACTCAACAAAGAGGTCCTTTCTTTTCAGAGGTATTAGCTTTTAATGTGAAAATGGAAGAAACCTCAGAGGGGCAAAGAGAATTGCTCTTTTTGTTCACCAAGCAGTGCTATCATGACGGAAAGTTCGTGCCATACACTTGTAGGTAAAGGCAATACTGGCCAGACCAGTGTTACAGTTGGTGCAGGAAAACTTTGAACCCCAACAAGAGGCATTTTCTGTGTCCAGACGTGGGGGTTTCTGCTCGTCCCGGGTTCCAGGTATGAGGGTGGTTGGGATTTCCTTCTTGTGCAACAGCAAAAGCTTTACCCATATCCACCAAAGAGCTGTCCCTGCTGTCACGTTAGCCTGATACTGAAGTCACGTAATTGTGTTCACTCGTGGTGGGTTTTTGCTGGGTTTGGCTTTCATGAAGCTGGAGAACTGGATTTGGGAGAAAGTCTTCCCTGAGTGCGCACACACACGTGCATTTTATGTCCCCCAACACAGGGACCATAACCAGACACAGTCACTTGGGTGTGAGCAGGATTGGAGGGGACAGGTCCACAGCCATAAACTTCACTGCGGTGTTTGTGTCAGCATCTGGTACAGCTCTTCCTTCCGAACCAGCTGCGGGATTCCCTCTAGCCTCTTTGCAGGAAAAAAAAGTAGTAACTTGCTGGGTTTTTATTTTTTTATTTTTTTTAAAAAAAAAAAAAGCGTTTTTCAGCCTGACCCCTTTGGAAATGGTGTAAAGTTGTGAATTCATATGATGGAAATCCTGCAGACCAAACCCTGCTGTGGACAGGCAATGCGGTGCCCAACCAAAGTGGATCCTTAACAGCTCGCTGAAGTCCTTACGTGAACAGTTTAAGAGATCCACACAAAAATATTATTCTGCTTTCACCCATTTCCTCCTGACCTCCGCCTCCCCTCCGGGGAGAGAAGGACTCTTACTGTAAAAATGTGGACTTTTAAACCTGTTGACTAAAAACAGTAATTAATATTAATTTATATTTGTGAAAAAAAAAATGCCACTGTCCTAGTGATTTCTGATGTAAATATGTTGTTTATATAGTATGTATTAAATAATTTTCCTACATTGTAAAACTGCTGTACTTTTGATTCTTGTATATTAAAAAGTGTTACTGAGATTTTCAGAACCGCGCCAGCGTGGTGTGTCGGAGGGGGTCCTGCAGCCCCTGGGTACAGAGAGGGTCTGGTGGAAGCACAGGGTGAGCACCTAAAACCGGGGCTGTTGCGGGATCACGGGGCCCTTTCCTGCAAGGCACGGACATGCCGGGATGGGTATTTTCACTGTGCAGGAATAAGCATGTTCTTCTCAGCTGTTTTACATATTTTCACAGTCTGTGGTGATAGAGACTTGGAAACCCCTTCGGATGGGAATTTCCAGCCGATCAGGAGGAGCAGCTGTGCATTTCCTCACCCATTTCCACCGGGATTTCGCTGGGATGGTACCGATGTTTATGTGTTCATCCAACCTCTGTCTTTTCTGGATCTCTGGGGTCGGGTAAACTTCTTTTTGACCATTTCTAGAGACAACTCCCATTTCTCTAGAAGTGCTGCTCCTGCTGCATTGGTGGAGTTCCCTGCTCTGTCTGCAGCCCCCCCTGGGCAGGACGTGCCTCTCCGCAGCCGGGATGCGATGGCATCCTGCGGGCTGCTTTGGTTTGCACTTTCCCCTTCACCCGTTCACACTGAGGCCCACACGGCGAGACACGGCGCAGGGTTTGAAGCCGTTTCTCCCAGGTTACAAGAGCTCATTGTATAAAGGGCTTTTCACACCTGTAGCCGTTAAGTCCAGCCCTTCCCAGCTTCTCTGCTGCTGAGCCAAGTTTCAGCCAGGAGTGAAATTTCACGGCTGAGTTATATGCCCCTGAAAAATGGAAATTGTGACAGGCTGTTGGCTGCGGCAGGGAGAGGGTGCATGGGGGGCCATGGGGAGCTGGTCTGGGTTCCCTGCCCAGAGCACCGAGGTGTGAATTGTTTTAATTCAGCCCTGACTCATCTCTTACCCAGGGAAACCCCCAGGAGAGCTGGAGAAGCAGATGCCTGAGGAGCCAGAGCAGCAGGCAGGTTAAGGATACGGGCACCTTGGTGCTGGGGGACATCGGCATCCCTCTGCCCACCCGCATCTGCAGCACCACACTGAGCGGTTACATCCTGACCCCCCGTGAAAGCTGGTGAGGAAATGACCCCTTGGCGTGATGCAACCTCCTGCATCTCCCAGGTAAGCAGGTCCACTTGGTCCCATGGGAGCACCCCTTCCACCATGGCCATGGGCCATGCAGTGCCATAGCCATCCCAGGCAGCCGTTGAGAGCAGAACCCCAAACCCTACCTCACAGCCCCCCCCCAGTGAGGGGACGTGCCCCTCACTTTTTGTTTTAGGCCGTGCCAGAGCGGACCCTCTAGAGGGCAGCCAGTTCCCAGCAAAAAGCCATTATTTTTGGCAAGCAATATCCTACAGTTGTGGTTATTCCCAGACAGCCGGGTGCGAAGAGCGGCCGGGCAGCCGCTGTGTCCCCGCTCACCCTGAGCAGTCGACACAAAGCTCAGAGCAGCTCAGGATCGGCAGGCGCAGACAAAGTGGGGCTTGAAACCGTACCAGAGACACCAGGCTGTGGCACATGAGCGGCTGTTGCCCATGGGATAACGTGTTTTGGACAGAAGGGAAGGACAGGATGGGACCCTGGTGCCCCCAGGAGCTGCCTGCACAGGCTGTGGGCACATCCTCAGCAGCTGTGGAGTGTGAGCTGGGGAGCAATCTGAACCCCTTGGAGATACCATTGCTGCCACCAACGCCCCCATGCCTTGGCGTCCCTGCGTGGCCTGTGCCTTCCCCGCTCACCTCCTGGGGAAGCTTGAGTGCCATGTGTGATTAACGAGGACGGGAGCATCCTGGTCACCCAGGGATCACCTTGCATCAGCACTTTGTCCCACCGGGAGATGTGGGTGTGCCCTTGCTGCCCGCTTGCTGGCCCAAGACTGGTGAGCAGGGGACCATTGGTGACACCTTGGCAGGGCAGCGAGCAAGGGAGAATCCCAGCTCCCATGTTCTGGGCATTTTTTACAGGACTTTAGCTAAAGCTGAGCTCTTGTGAGCTGGTAAGTGGTGGCACAGGGACTGGGTTTGGCTCTTTCTGAAAGCTGCTGGGCTCTGAAGGAGGTCAGGTCTCAAATCCCTGGTGCTGGGTGCCTTTGCACGGATTTGTCCAAATAGCACGTGTTTTCAGTCGGTGCTGGTGTCCCACCCGCCCTCAGCATCTCCCTGGCCCCAGCTGTAGGGGCAAGGAGTCCTTCAGTTTTTAAAAAAAAGGAAAATTAACAAAAAAAAAAACCCAACCAACCAAACAAAAAAAATTGCAGTTTTGGTTTCCCTCATTAGAGGGCAGTAACAGACCCGACTGGGGCCATGCCTGGGAAAGGGGAGATCACTGGGGTGCGCGTCCCAGCTGCTGGGGTGAGCAGGGCGACGGCACCCCGTTGGGTACCCCTGCCATGCCTCTCCCTTCCCAACGAGGCTCAGCTCCAGAAGTTTATTGTCTGTATCTTCTCCCCCCATGTATTTTTCTCATTTGGCCGTAGATAAATAAAACCCCACAGTGAAATCCTAAGGAGAATTTAGGTAGGACAGAAACAAGTCCTCAAAGGGTCCTTGGGTCACAGGTGGAAGCAAACTGCTTCAGTGAATGCAGAAACGGGGCAACGCTCGCACCCTGCGTGGCCAACAGCAGCATCCAACACACGGGGAACAGAACGACATCCACCCATTTATTGTCAAAAACCCTCAAACTTTACTTGCATTTCTCTCAATAAATAATTTACAGTATATACACGCGGTGACACTCCCGTGGGTCTCAATGCAGGGAGGAGGTGGGGGGGGGGGCCCTTCTCGTAACATCCCCCCCCCCATTTGCCTATGTATTTCTTTTGTTTCCAAGTCTTGGGTCTTTCTTGGCCACACTTCACCTTTAACCAGAACTGGGTCAAAAACAACCAAAATAAAGTGCTTCACTGTTTGCTTCTAAAATAGGGATGCTCCAACCGCCGCGCGGCAGCCGGCCGCCACTGGAGCGCTCACCTGGACAGTGGGACTGAGCCATGCCGGAATCACACAGACCTTCCTTGGCTGGAAATCACCCTTCCACCACAGCGCATCGTGCCATCAGGTGACGGCCACATGGGAAAGGGAGGTTGTAAGGGAAGTATGGCCTTGGCACGCTGCGGCTCGGCCAGCTAAGAGTGCTTTCAAGAAGCGCCGTGTTTTCCGAGGGATGCTTTGCACAGCCACAGTATAGCAAGGAAAAAAAAGAAGTTTCTTCTTTACCCAGTGACAAATTTTAACTTTCAAAACTTGTTTTTCGAACTCCTAGGGAAGACAAAAACTTGCTTCTGTCTTTAACAAAGGAAACAAGAAATTAAAATTAGCCTGGCTGAGCAATTAGTGCACTGGGGAGCTGAACTGTCCTGTGTCACGGTCCAGTGGTTGCTCTCCTCAGCACCTCCAAACTGTGACATCCCTATTTCAAAATCTCCCTAAACAGAATACCTGGGGCACCAGCAAACAAAGCAAGGAGCAAAGTAGTAAACACATCTTTTTTGTTTCTTTTCTTTCCTTAAACATTTAAAAACCAATTACATCTCTTCATCTGTACAGTCACACGAGATCAATGCCAGGGCTCTATATATTAAAGAGACAATATAAATTACATCCATTGACACAACTTTGCATTTCTCTGCTGCTTTACAAACGGAGCTCTAGAGCTGTCAGGACACAATGTATAGTCACGTCGAGTATTTACACCAGGCCGCCTCTTGGCTCCAGTTCAGATTGCCAAACGTAGCCTGTTCCCACCTCTTTCGGTGCTAGCTTGTCTCATCACGCCCAGAGACCTCCCTTGAGAGCAGGAGGTGCCCTCAAGAGCAACGCGTGTTTTGGGCCTTGCTTCTGGGAACTTCCCCCTGAGGAAAGGAGGAGAAACCCATTAAGAGGTCTCCAAGACGCAGACCAAAGGTGATCTTGCTGTTTGTTCAGTGAGCGATGAGGTGAACCAGAAAGGAACAAGGAGAGGAGGAGATGGGCAGCACTATGTGGTGGGGGAAGGAGATCATCGATGGTTTCAAGGCAGAGAACAGACATTTGGGGGCAGTCAGGGGGTCCTCTGCTGCATCCCATCTCCTGGCTGGGTTTCTAACATTGCCCCATTTCTGATTCAAGCCCAGAAGGGCTTAAGGTGCAACTGGTCTGCAATGAGGTTGCAAGTCGTGGCCCCAGGACAAGGAGCGGAGCAGAGACCTAGCAGCAAACAAAGAGAGCGCAATGCTCCTGCTCCATGCCAGGGCCCGGCCGAGCCGCGGGCAGGCGAGGGGGTGCAGAGCTGGAGCGAGGTGCGGATGGGGTCTCCCACTGAGCAGCCTCCCCACTGCCAGTTTCAGAGGACTGGGCAGCAAACGGCGCGAGGAACTCATCCAACGCTGGGCAGAAGTTACAGAAACCGCTTGAATACTGGCCAGATTTCTCCCGTTGCTGTCAAGAGTCCTCGGTGGGTCCGAGCAGTGATGTGGGAGCCGGGAATAAAACTACGGAGCGAATCAGCTGAACGAACTGGCTGAAACAGGAGATGCCCTTTGAACCACAGCAAACGCAAGCTGAGGTTTGACAAACGTGTTTCCCTTCCACCCAGAAGATGCTTGGCACTGGTGGCCGGGCAAGCATGGGACCGTTCCTCACCGTTTCAGCCCCTTGCGCCACTTTCTGTAACGATGGGGCTGCGGGGAGAGTGGGACATGCCCAAAAAGCGGAGCACAGCCCCGGTGAGTGGAAAGCCCAGGCCTATTGTGCTGGCCAAGCTCGGCCCCATCTCACTGCTCTGAACCCCCCTCGTGGGCGTCGCTCCACGAAGACAAAGCCACATTCACGCACGCCACTGCCACAGTCACCACGTGCATTTTCGGGACCTGGGGGAGCGCTACGAGGAGGTGGAGGCTCCTTGGCACCCACACTACTGGGAGGAGGAGGAGGAAGAGAGCGGGAGGTGAGGAAGGTCCAGACAACACACAGTCCAGCAAAACCTCCTGACTGGTCCCATCGGCAGCACGTTCCTCCCAGGCAAGAGCTGGGAAGGTGGAGGACCTGGTACCAAAGAGAGTGGCTGAGGTCTGAGGACAACCCATGCGGCTCTGATATCCAGCCTCCCGTTGTCCAGCGCTGGCATCTCATCCCTGGTCCCCTCCTGCTTCCCTTTCCCCGCTCTCCATGGTGCGAAGGAGCAAACCTTTATAAGAAGCCCAGCCAACACTGACTCAAACACAGCAGTGCTACCCAGAGGGCGGAGGGGGTCCCCGAGGGAGCCGTATTGCCCGGGGCCAGGTCCCGTGTCCTTTCATAGAGGTGCAGCTTGTCTTTGTTGGAGTGAAGCATCTTCACGTCCTCAAAGGCATAGTAAGCAGCCAGCATGAAGTTGACGTCTCCCGTGGTGAGGAGGTCGAAGACGCAGGACTGGAAGTAGAGGTCCTCCACTGGCAGCTTTTCCTTGCACTTGGCCGTGGCTGTTTCGTACGTGAAGGCCTCGGGCCGGGCTGGCAGGCTGGGCCCCTTCCTACGAGTGCGGCCCTCTGTGGCCTGGGCCGAGCGGATGGTCTGGAAGTCAATCTGTTGGTTGAGCGGACAACCACGGAGGCACAGGTAAAGGCCCTGACTGTCTCGGTCCTCCACAGCATTGACCACCTCCTCTGGCATGCGCACGGCGAAGGTGAGGTACCGGCCCACCTGCCTCACCACGATGGTGGTGCCAATGTACTTTGCTTGGATTTCAATGTGTTGGCCGGACACCTTCTCGGTGATCTTCAGGCTGTTGGCTCCATGTTTGTCCCCACCGTTCTTGGAGCCATCAACAAAGGCAGCGGGGAGCTCGTCCATCTCTGCCTGGTACACTTTCTGGTCCACACACTCCTGGAAGCTCTTGAAGATGATGGTGAGCTGTGGAGAAGGAAAGTAAGAAACAGGGTTACAACCAGTGACGACCACCTGAGAGCCTATGACCAGGAGCGACATGGGAGGTGGAGGAGATGTCTGCCCCCAGACATGGCCATCCTGCTTCAGCACAGGGATGAGGACACCATGTATGGAGTCAAGACCCAGAGGCTGGACTGAACGTACTACCTGGATCTGCACTGGCATCTCCAGGCCCAACACAGGAGCTCCCTTGTAGCTGGAGCTGGCTGGAGTATTGCTACTCACAGGCCTGTGGCTGCATGCCCGTGCATGCAGCACTGTCTCGCCTCCAGGGCCTGGCAGATAGCAGAGGGGGATGAACCCTGACTCTCTTAGAAGTGGTGGAGCTTCTCCTCTGGCTCCCATGGAATTGACATCCCAAGGGCTGGACCTCTTCCTTTCCACTTTGCTGACCAACAGTTTTGTCCTCTGGGCCCCAGAAGACGTCTTGCTCCACCTCAGTCACACAGACACACACATGTTCAGCACGTTTGACTGGGCAAGCCCTTCTAGGGGTGATATGGGCTTAGATGGAGCCCAACACAGCTCCCTTGCTGGAGAAAGAACTTCACAGCGCTTGTTCTTCCCTTGCTGACCTGCCTTTGGGGGGAAGACTTGATAAGGAGGAGAAAGAGTACAGTTTGTATGGGAGGAAGAGCAACCTGTTCTTCTTCCCATGCAAACCACGTTTCCCCTTTCACCTCTTGCAGACTTGATCTTCCTCTTGCACCTCTCTCCATGAAGGAGGAGCAGTTGAGGGGGAGCTCCCCCAACTTGGCCCCCATGAAGGGGCAGACTGAGACCTGGCCACAGCAGAGCAGGGCTGGAGGAGAGATGGCTCCAGCAGCTACAGGACAGGTACACCTCAGGGCTGAGTATGGAGGGAAAAACTGAGGCTCCTCAAGGACTGGGCTAAGCAGGGTGGTGGCTTCCAGAACCTCTGTTCCAAGTGAGTCCGGTGACGAGACCAGAGCTGTCCAGAGCCCTGGCAACATCCCTCTCTCCCACCCACTCCTCTGCTGAGTGCCCAGATGCTCCCAGCCCCACGGCAGCACTGCTACTCCCTCCTCAGCCACGTCATGAGGCACCCCTACACCCTGAGTTTCAGGCTGCGCTACCTCTCGCGTGGACCTCCTGCCGCCTCCTCTGAGTCCAGCCCTGCCTCTGGCTGCAGGAAGAAGGGTAGACCAGAGAAGGTCAAGCAAAAACACAAAGAGCTCCACGGACCAAGAGGCCCCCATCCTTTCCAACAGCACATGGTCCTCCAGCAGTGACCCAGTAATGCTTTCCACAGCTCATGCTGTAGATCTCATGACTAATCCCTGCTCACCACAAGCCCATGAGGCAGATAACGGGTGAGAAGGCTCAATTAAGATGGTGATCCTGGGATCCAGCCTAGAAATTCCAGGTCCCTGGTGTCCTTAGGGACCACCTTCCTCAAGCCAAACTTCCTTGCAAGGTTTTGACATCTTTTGGTAGGTAAGGAGTTGAGAGCATTATTAAGTATCTTCAAGGAGATTTATTAGGCACAGGTCAAAACCAAAACGCCAGCTCCAGCTCAGTCTAAAATGGTCACACCCAGAGTTGAGCAGTCCCTGTCCTACACATGCTTCTCTCCTCTCCCCACACACAGGGAGAAGCACAGGACATCTTCCAAAAGCAAGAAGACGCCTCCTGCTAAGCCTCTTTTTTTGGCACAAAAAATGGCCTGTTAGCTTTAGAGCTTGTGCACCATGGAGCAACACACCAGTTCATCAGCTCCAAGTCTCTCCTGAAGCTAAGACCATGTCACACAAGCTCTGCTGCATCCCAGGATTCAGCTGGGATTTCTCAGGGTTGGCCCTTTACCTTCAGGATGTTCATTTAGTCTGCCAAAGCACCAGCAGAAGACGACTGTGCTCCACAAAACGCCTTGACTCAACTGCAAACCACAGAGACAACTATGAGCCTGGGCAGAGGGGAAGGCAAGTTCAGCTCCTCCAGGCTTTTCCCTGCAAGCTGCAACCTCCCTGGAGGGCAGTCCTGAGTCTGCTTGAACCTTGGGTGTCTCCCAAAAGGTGCCACCACTATTCCTGGTCTGGCTGTTCACAGCAACCTGGAGTTCCCCAGGTGGAAGCCCTCTTAATTTGCCATCCCTGACTTTGGCCATGAGCCCTCTGAGCTGCAGCGTCTCAGCCTGCTAATCATGATGGGGCTGGATGTGCTCCAGAAGAAACCACAGGCCACTGAAGTGAAGGTGGGACAGAGGGGCATCTGGTATTTAGGGCCAAATGCTCAAATTCAGAGGAGCTCCCACCCGCTTTTACCCTCCCCAAGGAGATGTGAAAATGGTGGAGGAGCGAGATGATGGAAAGAAAGGCTGCTCAGAAGCACCTCTGCCCTTGCCCACCTCTGCTCACAGGGACGCGCACGAGGCTCACCTTGCTGGTGGCAGTGGCCGTGGAGCCAGGCAGCACTGGTGTGTTGGTGACCTGGACGTTCAGGTAGTTATTGTCTATGAGTGGCCAAGCCCCTTGCACCTTGCAAGTTTGGAAAGTGTCTGTGAAAGTCCTGAGGTGGGGGTCCCCGAAGAGCCCGCAGTGGGTATAGTTGGGGGCAGCCGAGTGTTTGTGAAAGCTCTTCTCGTAGTGGCAGATTTCGGGGCTGTCGGAGCGCTCCTGGCTATCCCCGGGGGGCAATGTCCGGAGACGGGGCTGGGACGTGGGGCCATCCTTGGAGCAGTTGTGTTGCAGCATGAGATCGTCTATGCCATGCACGGCGGAGTGGTAGACCAGGTCGCCTCTGCAGGTGCGGGCGGTGCGGCGGGTGCAGTGCGCGTAGGCGCGCAGCGCCGTGCAAAACTCGGGCACCTCCTCCGTGCCCAGGTGATGGGAGCCCGACGTGGCCGCCAAGAACTCAGAGTTGCACTTGAGGATCTTGCATGGAGACGTCACTACGGGAGGGGAGGAAAATACAAGGTGGTCAATGCTTGCATGCTCGCGTGTGGGACATCCAACCCTACCCCCAGCAAGAGGCTGATGTCCTCTCCTCCCACAGCCCAAACTCATGACATTGGCTCTACCGCGTGATGGGGCCTCGCTCACCAGACATGACCGTCTCACATGACCCAACTCTCATGCATCAAAGCCAAAGAAACCAACAGGATCTGCCCCAATTTAAGCCAAGAAGGAAAAGAGTGTCCAGCCTTTAGATGAATGCTCCTAGAGTAGAACCAGGGTGTGGAAGAATGGGACGTATTCATTAGCAGGAATAAGGGAGGAACATCAGTCCGGGGGGGAGATGCGGTGGGGTTTTAACGCCTTTTTAGGGTTTGACATTCAAAGCCCTGTGCTGCATGAATTACTGTGCGTTGTGTCCTGATAGAGCTCTACCAGCGCAAAAATCTGTCCGCCTTCCTTTTCCTCCTTCATGGGCTGGGAGAAAGCCAGCCCTGGCATGACTGCCGTGCCCCAGACACACGTCGATGCGCAGAGGGCAGGATCTGTGCCGTGACCAGCCCTGCAGCAAAGCCAGCGGCCACCCCACCATCTTTGTGGCTACAGCGGCGCCGGCAGCAGCGCTCGCCCCTGTCCCCCACGCCCCCGGAAAGAAGCAGGAGCCAAAAAACCCTCTTTCTTGCCTGCCCTGCATCTCTGCCCGGCCCTGGGAGCCTGTTCCCCGCCACGGCTCACTGAGAGAGAACAAGAGGTGAAGGAGAAAAACCGGCGCAGCAGGGTGCGGGGATGCCAGCGAGCCCCCGCCTCCCCTTCGCGCCCGCCTTGCGTTGCCCGCGCGGAGGCGAAGCCAAAGGCAGCAGGGCTTCTGCCGCGCTCAGCCGGAGCCCCCGGTGCTTCCTGGCAAGGCGGAGGAAGGCAAAGAAAATTCAGATCCTGTTTTTTTTTTTCCCTTCCATAACGTCTGCTCCCCAGGGCAGTGTGGTTTCCCAGGAGCAGAGTTGAAAGCAGCTCTGCAAAACGCACACGGCCATCGCTGAGCATTGCCCAGACACTGCTCTCCCCGGGCCAATTCTCAGCCATGCTGGGTGAACCCAGGCTCACACCACTAAAAATTCTTGGTGTTTTCCTTCCTCTCCTCTCAATTGACCCCCTCGGAGGGCTTGGACACAGGATGGGTTCAGGGACAAAGGGCAGCAGGAGGAGAAGAGCAGCCCCACCATTTCCAGCTGCTTTCGCGGTGCCGCTCGCAGGCGCACACGTATATTCCCGTCTCGGGGTTTGTTTAGAAGGAGGCTGGCAAGGCATCCGTGCCAAAACCATTTCAGATT
The DNA here is from genome assembly GCA_009806455.1 of Tetrax tetrax. NCBI lineage: Eukaryota > Metazoa > Chordata > Aves > Otidiformes > Otididae > Tetrax > Tetrax tetrax. The sequence continues at coordinate 87,907 of WHYT01012943.1, forward strand.
TGTTTAAAAAGAAAGTTACAAAACCCAGTATTGTTTCAGGGAAAACAGTATGTTTTAGTTTTAAACACTGCAGTGCTGGAAACCTAAACACAGTTGATGCTGGAAAATCAGAAAGGGAGACCAAGGCTATAAAACACGAAGCAGTCCGGCTTTAAGAAACAAGCCTGTCTCCTCTCCCTTTCCAAGAAGACTGAAGTGCAAATAGGAAACGGTGACAGGTTCCTCACAGTTTTGAAATTCATGTTTAATAAACTCAGATGCTAGCAACAGCACCGAGAACCCAGGAGCTGTTTCCTCTTGGCAGCATCCCACTTCAACCTGCAAGGAGCACTGCGGAAAGCCTTTAACTCATCACTGACCAGAAGTGACTTGGTAACAAGCTTCTCACCTGGGCTCACATTTCTGCTAAGGCACCTGCATTTATGGGTTAAATTTAAAAATAATCATTATTTCATGTCCCTTTCCTTTCAGCCCCAAGAGTGTGGTTTTCCACCAACGACATTTTGCTTATCAGTTGGGAGTGACAGGGGCAAGTGGGTTTGCTGGCATTGGGACAAGATGCTCGCAGTGAGGGTGTGGGTTTATAAGGGTGGAAAATAAGGAAAACGTATCTCGCTCCTTCTGCTGAGCCTGCGAGCATCGCTTTGCAGCTCCCCCAGGACCCTCCCAGTGGAAGGCAGGAGTCAAAAAAGCATGCAGGAGCGTGACCAGGGCCAGTTATCCCAAACAGCTGTGGCATCAGGCAATTAAAATTGTTGCTCTCCTAGTAGTTATTCTAATGTACAGCTTGAGGATGCCTTCAGGTTGCATGAGGCTGAATGCTCTCTCACGGCAGACAAACTTGCCAGCACGGCCCCGGGAGGAGCTGGAGGACACAGCCCCGGACACGCAGGACTCACACCTCCCTCCACCTGACAGCTTGGTAAGGCAACGGGATGCGATGGGACGTGCCGTGCAAAGCATCCCAGCCAGCGTGCAGAGCCCAGCCTGCTTCAGCCCTTCAGCCTGCATAGATGGGATTTTTTTTTTTTTTTAATAGGAATAAAGTTGTAGCCTGTTGCTCTTTTTAAGGACATGCTTCATTTGCTTGGATCAGGAGATGCAGGCGTGAGCTGCGGCAGCCTACGGATGGACACTAAACACATCCCTGTGCGGAGCATCCCTCCCCACCGCACCGCCTCAGGGTCACGCATGACTTTATAAGGTACTGAGTTAAAAAAATCCCAACAAAAGGAAGGGCAGGGAAGCCCATCTCCTTCCTCCCTGGGCCTGAAGGGGGAGCGTTCTTCTTTAAGATGTTATCGCTCCGGTTTTGGCACCCGTCCCTTCTTCGCCGTTTTGCTCAGGGCCCCATATAAGGCCAGATTTCCAAAGCCAGGTGCCGCAGCGGCAGAGGCGATGCGCGAGCAGAGTCGCGCGCTCTCCTTGGCCACTCACACCTGGGCTTTCACCAGAGATGCTTCTCCAACCGCACCAATGGCCATCAGGTTTGGCAAACCCCTCGCGCTGCTGGGGAGGGACCACGGGCGACGAAGGGCGCGGAGGAGAGCAGACCCGACGCTCTCCCCCTCCCGACGGGCACGCCTGGCCTTGTCCCCTCTGGCAGCAGCTCTGGCACAGCGGTGCAGGCTCATTTGTACCCAGGCCAAGAAACGATGCTTATTCAATTTTGCATAATCTATTTTCCATCGACTCACAATGGATCTGGTTTTCAACCACAGATGACTTAGCACGGAAACACACCCCTCTCAAGCAGGAGCCCAGCAAGGCCCTCCGGAGATCTACGAGAGACCCCTGCATCTGGGTGATGCCACCACCGTCATCCATCACAAGGGTCCTTCATCCCAAAGATGGGTGACTTCAACTCCTGGTAGCCCAGCTCCCTCCAGTCCCCTCATCATCTTTTCCTTTCAAGGGCCTGGTGCAATTCAAACCAGGGACAAAATTTCCTTCAGTATCTTGAAAGCAGTCATTTTGCAAAGTTTAAAGGCAGACGAAATTATTAAACTACCTGGACTAAGACAGCCCCCCCGTGCGTAGCCTGGTGCCCCATGTTTGTCCAGGAACACTTCCCATGAGGACATCTGCGGTCTGCACAGTCTGAAAAGCCACCCCTTCCCTCTGCAGGCCGTTTCAGGAGTTTATCACCTTTACACAGCACGGGTCTTGGTTCTAAGTGGATTTTATCTGACTTCATTGTAACGACATAAAAAGAACCAGCGACTTTCTCCAAAGCAGTAAAAGGTCCGTTAGTAACCAGTTTGTGTTTCCCACAAAGATATTTACACACTGCAATCGAGTCACTTGTCAATCCTCTAGATAAGCTAAACGGTTTGCACTTTTAAGTTCTCACTGGAAGGTGTTTGCCCAGCCCCACCATCAGACCTCCTTCCGGCAGGCTTGTTTCCTGCAAAACGGGCGACACCGACACGGGACATGTGCTCGCCGCTCTCCCGAGGTCACTGCTTTCACTGGGGCATTGCACCACAGTAGGCACCAAGATGAGCTGTTTGGCCATGACCTTTTCCAAAGCTCCCAGTTGCCAAAGCACCAGTCCTCCATCCTGCAAGCATCCCGTGGTCCACCCGCCCTGGTGAGCTCCCACGTGGTGGGGAGCCTGGGGTATGGCACGACCCGGGTCCCACTGCTCTGCCCTCATCCTTGGTGTGTTATGTTACGCGCTGTTAAATTAATTGTTCAAACATGCTAGACCCACACATCTAACTTTAACAGCCTTTTAATCATCAGCGCCCTCCTTTTTCCCTTCAGCTGGTGTCAGGGTACCTGGATTTCACTTACACAAATCATTCTTTTTCAGAAAACTACCACAAAATCAGCAATTCATCTGTTCTCCTGCAATACCTCTAGCAAAGAGAATTACTGGAAATTAATTTCAGTTAGCAAAAGCCAATTCTTTTAAGACTCTTAGGTGCATGTTAACCAGACCTGCTAATTTTAAAGCGTCCACTACTAAGAGATGTTGTTAAATATCCTCTTGGTTACTAACGGGCTGGAAAATATTTCATCACCCGCATGTGATGCAAATACATCATCCCACCTCTTCCCAAATATATGGATGGAAGTGTAGATGCGCAAGCCTCACACATGCAGTAAGAGACTTTTTTGGAGAACACAGTAAAACGTAATTACCTTTGGCCTCAGATCTGAGCACCTAGACTTAGGCTCCTAAACACATATTTATTTAAGTAATCTAAATAAACGTATTGGTGCTGACACCTCAATAGGAAAGGCACAATTCTCGGAGGTGCTAAATACCAGCAATGTCTACCAGCTTCAAGGAGATGTAGGCCACTCAGCTCCTAGGTGGACAGTACTCACCTCCAGCATCAAAATGACCCCAAGAGTCAAAAAACCATCACATTGCTCCTCAAAAACCCAGCTGATGGGCTCCCTTTCAGCAAGATTTGGAGAATTTAAAACAAAACCAGAGAGGATGAAAGACGCCAGCTCTTCACACTGTCCCTGTCCCAGCGAGGAAGCGCCCCACGTACCGACCATGCTGAACCCGCTCCTTAGGCCTTGGTGCCCACACGGGCCACGAGGTCTACAACGCCTTTCCTTGTGATGCCAAGGAGAGAAACGAGCCCATCGGTGCCATCGCCGGCCCTGACCAGTGCTGTGGACATGGGTGGCTCTCCTGCAGGCCCAAAGGGCACCCTGGGGCCAGGAAGAGCCAAGGGCCGCCAGACCCAAACTTGGTGAAAGGATTTGTGCAGTGATGGCAGAGCCGGGCTCTTCCAGCCACCTCCTTTGATCTGTTAATCAAGCACAATCTTGCAGAATAATAGCCTGGTTATTATTGCCTTGTTTGCATAACAAAGGGGCCCAATAAAACTGATTTGGCTGCGCTCAGAGGGGGTGTGAAAGATCAGCCCTGAGAAAAGAGCTGCAGGAATGCAGCAAACTGCTCCAAAGCCTCAACTCAGGAAGAAAGACAATGCAATTTGCCATCAAGAAAAGCCCAATAGACCAATAAATTACCCATGTGCAAAGGGATTAGATCAGGTTTCAGTTGCACTCAAGTGGGGGGAGGAGGACCAGGAGGAGAAAAATAAACCTGCCTCTCTTAAAGTGCTGGAGCTCATATTTTGCAAGGGCGTGCATGGGGAGGTTGGCTCGGAGCGGCCACCATCCAGGCCTGGGCTTTGTGCTCTCTTCCCCTGGCAAAAGCAGCAGAGGCATTAAATCCAGGCAAAGGAGGTGCTGACAGAGCGGCTCTAGATGAGAGCACACCTCAATCCATGCAGCTTCTATTAACCCAGTCCTCGTCTTGCTCGAGAGGATGCTGGGGAAAAGGCTTTCTCCAGTTTCTCTAAGCCAAAAGAAGGACACAGAAGGAGTTTTTCCCCTTTCAACCTGTGTCAATCACTAAAGCATCTGGAGGACCTGCCATGGCCAACTCCCTTTTGTCCTCAGCGCCGAGTTCGTGGACCCCATCTCTCTTCTCCTGGCGTGGCAGAGACACAAGGCAAGCACAGGCAGGAAGAAAAGCAGAGTCAGTGTCTTCACCGGCTACGACACGAACTGTTGGATGCTGCTGAAGGATCCCTTGATCATTCCTGTCACTTAGTCAGCTCTTTTGGCCCAGAGACTCAGCGTATCACTGATCCGACATGCTGAGTGGGGATGAATGTGTCTCTTCTAGCCCCCCTGGCCAACATTGCTCCTCCACGCTCACCTCAACATCCCCATGTGGGGAGAAGGGCGAGCAGACACCTTCGGAGAGGGCATCAACCATGGAGCTCGTAGCTGGGCCATGAGCAGCTGACGATGCTGCTCCAAGAATTATCAGCAAATCCTGGGAAGTTCAGAAGGAGCGATGGGCTGGCTGAAACCAGCAACTACAGCCAAAGCAGCAACGGAGTTGCAAACTTTGCTCTTAAAACTTCATCCTAGGATTCAAGCTTCAGCATTGCCTTTGCCGCAACTGTTGAGCTCTCACCAGCTCAGAGGAAGCGGTGCTGGCAGGTGGTTCAGACAATGCAGGTTTTGCTCCACCACGAGCTGGTGGATAGAGGATGAGGAGTGGAATGATCTCCTCCGATTCTCCATCTGCAGAAGGGCACTAACGAAGCTGGCTCCCCACCACGGCATGCCGTGAGCTGGAAAGCGATGCTGGAGCCTGGCTTTCCCAGCTGGGGAGTACCCGGTTGCTTTCACCCAACAGTTCTCAAGAGCCGGTAGATCTCCTTGTGGGGTGTGGTCCATTTTACAGAAGAGGACACCGAGGATGGGAAGGGTTTCACCCAGGACGAGCCCGGTGGTAAGAGAGGTGGATTCGCTCTCTCATCCGCTGCATGAAGCATCACCCTCATCTTCCTCTCCTGGCCAACACCACCCACGTCCCCACCCCTCTGAAGCAGCGGTACCTGGACAAGGCCACCTCCACCAGCCACCCCCATTGCCAAGCGTTCTGGGTTTCCAGCAGACATCACCGAAGCTGTTTTTCCCAGGGTGCCTTTGAAGGAACAGCTGCCACCCACCAGCGCCCGGGGGCCCCCCAGGTGTGGCAGCGGGTCCCTCGCCCTCCTCCCCCTCGCCTGGGCCGTGGTGGGGCTGGCAGGGAAACGCTTTCTGCTCACAGGTGTGGATTCCCTCTAGGAATAATCATCCCTGCCGTGCTCTTGTGAAACTTCAACCCTTCAAACGCAGAGGTAAATGAGACACGAAACGAGGAGATGGAGAAAAGCCCGGAGCACATAAATCTGGATGAGGCAAATTTATACAATCAAACGCCTGCCAAAAAATTGCGGCGTCTCAATTGGGAGGCGTTGGTTTGTGCACGGGGCGTGGGGTGGCAGCTGCCCGGCAGCGGCATCACGAGCCCACCGAAAACCCACACGGGCACCCGACTGATGCTGGAGCCGCGCGTGGGGATGCAGGGGATCTAGTGGATCCTGCCCGTGGGATGGGCTCCCACCCGGCACCAGACTTGCTCCCCATCGCGCATGTCCCATGGAAGCCACAGTATCTGCTCCTTCTTCACAGCCACAGACCTTCAGAGGTGTATTTATTTTTAAATGCACCTGATTGCTGCGCTCCCCCTCAGGCTCAAGTTTTAATTTTAAGAGAAAAAGTAGCTTTCTAACTGGAGCCCGCTCCCTCAGTCCCACTGCCCTGCACCCTCCCATCCCCAGCACAGCGACGCTCTCACATCATCAGTGGGCTGGCCAAGCCCAGAGCCAGGATTTGGTCCCAAGATGTCCTGCCACATTTCCTCCTCATCTCAGAAAGAGCCGGCTGGAGCATGTCACACAGGAAGAAACAAACAAACAAACAAAAAAGGTAGCTTGTCCAAAAACCAAAACACTGTACATCACTACCACTATACATCACTACTTTGGGGACCAAAGTCAACAGCTGCCCAGGAAGGAGAGGAAACTGAGGAAGGAGAAAACACTGTGGGCTCAAGTGAGGTTTGCTCTCTGCCCGACCCACAAAAACTCCGTATACGCAGGGCTAGCTCCGCTTGCTGGGAATGAAATGGCCTAACTCCCTCAGACGCTCACGCAGCGCAAAGTGGGACTTGACACCCTTCTGGTGCTCCACCCTGAAGGACCTACTGTTCTCGCATCTGCAGGGACGCCAGCCCCCGGCCGCCCCGCGCACCACGGCCACGGCCGTCAGACAGAGCAGCTCAGTCTGCGCCGACGAGGGCTGCGTGTGTGTAGGAGCCAGCTTGTTCTCCGCAGTAAGAGCCCGATGACTTCATCAAGGGGATGGCATCTGGCTTTGCAGTTGGCCATAATTCAATTCTCCCCCTTGCTGCAGGAATTTCAGCTGGTGAAGCGGTGATTTACTCAGCCGGGCTGCACTTGAGTGCAAAGCAATCTTGAGACTACAATCGAACGCCCTGTTATTTTGAGAGCTCACAGACAAGGGAATAAATATCCTCTTCTTTTCATCCCAGTAGTTGCCAAGTGCAGGGTACAAAGCTTTTCAAAGGCATTTCAGGGCTCTTCTCTCACAAGTGCGCTCCAGGTGCCATGCAGGGCCCTGCCTGCTCAGATCCCTCCTATCTGCAGCACAAAAGCAGGATTTGCCAGGACAGCCAGGAAAAGGCCAGGCACACCCTCACCTGCCCCACCACAAGCTGCACCTCTTAGCATCCCCCATCCATCCCGAAACCCCTCCTCCATCGCCCCAGCGCACATCACTCCTGCCTTGCTGCAGCCCCGGGTTCACCCCAACCAGAGTCCCTGATGCTCTTTGGTCCTGGGTTCCCACACTCCCCCTTATTCCAAGTTTGGTCTCTGCTCCAATGGGCAAAGCAAGCCAAACCAAATCAAACCCATCCAGATGGGCCAAACCCCCTCGTCTTTGATCTCCTTTGCTGTCCTGCTAACCATCACCTCTTGGGAACTGCAGGACTTGGCTGATGGGTCTCCGAAAGGACTGATGGGCTACGGGGGGCTCGCTCAGGCCACGCACCGCTCTGCCAGAGCCTACGGTTGCTTTATGGGATGTGCCCGTCAGGGAGCTAGAAGAAAGACCACAAAACTCTTGTCCCTGGGGCCTGATCCAGCCCCACAGCCCGGCTCCCCGGGGACAGCAGGTTGGTGCTGAGACCAAGCAGAGCCCCCAGGTGAGCAAGTTTTTATGGCTGCCCAGCCCTGGGAGCACTTTCATGTGCACATCCCAGTCAGCACAGCTGTTCGGGCCCAAAGAAAGAAACCTCAGCTGCTGTCACGATAAACCCAAAGTGATGCTTCATATTTCCCCGTTCCCAGTAACCAAGGGCCAGGAATTTCAGGATTTTCTGTGGAAAAAAAAAAAAAAAAAAAAAAAAAAAAAAAAAAGGCAACATATCCACCCCACCTGCATTAAAAACAAGGCGCCTCCTTCCAGCCCCACAACAAGCCTTGCTGGCAATCGCAGAGAACTCCCTGTTCCAAGTACGAGACCGGCTCCCAGCGAGCAACAAAACAGGGAAGCCAAAATATTTGCAGGTTTACGTTTGAATCCCTCCCTTCTTCTCTGCCCCGACAGCATCCCGCACAGGCGCGTTCCTCCCCTGCCGCCACCTTCCCGGGCCCGCTCCCCATTCCGGCGTCGCGGAGGTGTTGTTTAGCAGCCTCTAAAGCCCCCCTTCTCAATTTCGGCTTAATGCTGCGATCACATCCCCTCCACGCCGCTGAGACAAAAGCCATTTATCAACCGATCCGATACACTTCCAGTAGGGACGGATCCTTATCTGCAATCAACTGCATTGCCCAGGTGGACCGAGGGCAGAAAATTCCAATTTGTTTATTTTGGAGGCCGGAGCGTATTACAGCCGAAACTGCAAAGCTGAAGACAAACTGGGAAAGTAGAAGCAAACTGGAGTATGAGGGGAGAGAGCAAAGCCTGACATCTGGGGCACAACACCCAGGGCCAGATTTTTCAAAGTACCAGAGGGGACGAAAGGATTTGCAAGAAAACTCAGCACAGCCCGTGGTGGGAGGCACAGGAGGGGGTCAGCCGAGCACCCCAGGAAATCAGGGTCCCAGCTGGGAGGGGAGAGCACCGTGAGCATCAGCTGCTGGGACTTGGCCCATGCCTTGAGCCGGACTTCTGCCAGTGGAACTGTCACCAGTGGCCTGCTCTGCCCAAACCTCCTTCCCCAGCCGCCCCATGCTCAGCCATCACCCTGATCCACGCAGAGGGGGGGACCCATGCCAGTGCCCCCAGCCCAAGGGTGCTCGATGGTGGGGGCCACCCAGGAGGCAGTGGGGTGAAGCCATCGCTGCGAGAGCAGCGCGAGTGGGAATCCAGCCCGGGGTGTGCGTGTAGGGGGGTGGGTTAAGCAAATAACTCAATAGGGCAGGACTCGGCGAGGAGGCACTGATCCGACACGCCGAACGCCCGCTTGGGCAGCCTCCAACAGCCCCGCTCACCCGGGGCTCTCGGGAAGGGCGCGAAGCTTCCTCAGGGCTGGGAACCTGCTGGGAACCCACAAATTCCCAGGAAGCACAGTGGGGAAAAAGGGGCTAAGGATACACCAGGGAATAAATCCCTCCCTTTTTTTTCCCCTACCTTCTCACCCCAAAAAGCTTTTAACGAAAGCCCCCAGCGTGCTCCTGGCCCTGTGCACGGGGAGCATCGTCTCCGCCTGCGCCCCGCTCCCGCGGGCTCCGGATCGCCCCGTTCTGCCAGTTCTTTGCACCTTATTTGACTGCTGAAGGGAGAATCAAACAAAGCAGCCAGCCAGATCTCCTATCAAGTTCTTTCTTGCACCGTAAATCTCACAGCCTTTACGCTTTGCAACTCAAAACGCTCCGAAAAGGGCGTTAAGCAACACGTATGGGAGCAGCTCCAGAGCTTTCAGGAAAAAAAAAAATAAAAAAAATTAAAAAAAAAAGATTAAAAAAAGGGGTTCAGCTTCCAGCCCACTGGAAAGTCCCCTAGGAGAGGTGGGGTCCGGGGGGACACCTCAGTGCTGGGCTGAAAAGGCTTCGCTTTCCTGCAACGGGGTTGGGAGGGCAAGGAGGGGGAGGAAGGGCGTAAAGCAGTTATTTATTTATTTCTTTACTGCATGTG